>OX101752.1:97960992-98036259 GCA_944452675.1 Tachina lurida
ACTGTACAACAGCCAAAATAGCCTTTAGATAAAAGTATGCGGACTATATGGATTTCGATGCGTTAAATTCAAATCTGCTGTTCAGTTTTGCTCTATCACGTAGAGATTTATTTTATGGGCGTGGCTAATTTTGGCCCCGAAATTAGTCGGCCATACTAATATATTTTACTATAACTCGAAAACCGCTACTTCGATTTTAATAAATAATAAACCAAAAGACGCGCCACAAAATTTTGTTAAAAAAAATTTATAATCATTTTTTACCTATCTTTTATGGTTTCGGAGTTATTCAGAATTTAAAAGAGAAAAAAGTTTTTTTTTTATGCAAAAATCGCGTAATTTTTTTACATGAAAATTGCAATAAAAAAATCAGAAACTCAAAAGTTTCATATTTTTTAAATTTTTCTTTAAACCACATATCCTAGGAATAAAACAAGCTATAAAACGTGAAAATCCAGCAATAAATCTTTATTTTATTCACAATTTAAAGTTCTGTTATCTGCCCGCAATGCCCTTTCAATAGCATTACCAGATGTCAGTGATGGGAAATGAGATTTGCATTTCGGTATCAAAAACAAATTTTTTTAGTACTTTTTTGATCCCGAGAGTACTAAAAATTATAATATTTCCTATTTAAATTTTATTAACAAAAAATTATAAGAAATTCATTTACAAAAAAAGGAACACATAGGTACAAATATACAAATAGGTGTAGCCTGGATTAGACTTAATACTGTTGGAACATAAAGCTTGCCCCGGTATTCCATAGCTCGCTAAAGCTAAAGCTAAATTCGACCGCTAAAATGCTGAACAAATAGAAAATTTAAAATTTTTGGCGATGACATAAAGCAATAAAATTTCGGCGAATTACATTTTTAAGCCATTACCTGATTTATCAATACCCGTTTAAAAATTGCATTCGTAGCCGAAAATCGACAAATTGATTTTATGGATTCTTAGCGATAGAGATTTAGCTTTAGCGAGTTACAGAATACGATGGCTGTTGATTTATATTTTGTTTTCATGAAATTTTGACAAGAGAAAATCCTTTCGACATTTACAGAGGAGTGAGGCATGGATAAAATTCCGTAAGCTACTCTCGATATATCAGGAAACATGTATTCATCTAATGCGTTTTTATATAAACCAGTGCTCTATATTGGTTGTTAATATTTCAAATTATTTTTCTTTTCTTCTTTTTCTTTTCCCTGGGAACATTTTAATTAAAAGTGGTATAATGATATTGGTTTAACAGATAAAATACTTTCAGGGGGAAACTTACTAAACCAAACTAACATTTTATTGTCAAAGTCCACTTTTGCCCTTAGAACTTAATATAGACTTTTTAAAATTTTCTTTAAACTGATTTAAAACAGTTGTTTCAATAGATCAACTTCTGTGCCACATAAAATATCATTGAATGAAATATGGTTTTCGTTGATATTTAATTGTGGTTACACTTTTCTAAAAGATCTTTACTAATAAAGCTTCTTTCTATTTGTCGAAAAAACAATTGAATTCTTGGCAAAATATATGCATGCGCGAGTCTTCTGACTGCATTTCTAAGTTGCCCGTGAGAGTATCAAATTTCTTAGGGGAGTACTACGGTACTTTTTCATGTCAAATATTATCAAAAAAAGTACGATGGTACCAACTTTCCCATCACTGCCAGATGTAAATGTGACTGCATTTAATGCATTACACACATTTTTCCATTTTTAGGTACCTGCTTTAAATTGTGAATAAAATCAAGATTTATTGCTGGATTTTCACGTTTTATAGCTTGTTTTATTCCTAGGATATGTAGTTTTAAGACAAATGTAAAAAATATGAAACTTGTGAGTTTCTGATTTTTTTATTGTAATTTTCATTTAAAAAAATTACGAGATTTTTGCATAAAAAAACTTTTTTCTTTTTTAAATTCTGAATAACTCCGAAACCATAAAAGATAGGTAAAAATGATTATAAATATTTTTTTACAAAATTATGTGGCGCGTCTTTTGATTTATTAGTTATTAAAATCGAAATAGCGGTTTTCGAGTTATAGTAAAATATATTAGTATGGCCGACTAATTTAGGGGCCAAAATTAGCCACGCCCATAAAAAAAATCTCTACGTGATAGAGAAAAACTGACAGCAGATTTGAATTTAACGCATCGAAATCCATATAGTCCGCGTAATTTTATCTAAAGGACAGCCAAAAAATTTTATTTTGTTGTATAGTGTTATCAATTCGTGTATATTTTTTTTACTTTTTTTATGTTCGTACACGCCTAACTCGGTCATTTTTAAACCGATTTTCGAAATTTTTTTTTCTTTGAAAGGGTTTGCCTGCAATTAGGTCCGATAATTTTTTTTTAAATCTGTAGGGAAAATTTCTTTTCCTATTCCATAACTCTGCTATTTGTGAACCGATTTTCAAAATTCTTTTTTGGTTTGAAAGAATTTTGCTTAAAGTTGGAACAAATTTCGTTATGATATTTAGGGCCCCTCCCCCCACCATAAAAAAAATTATTGATAATTATATAACTTCTCTATTTATGGACTGATTTTTAAAATTCTTTTCTTTTTGTTTCAATATCATTTTCATACTTGCGTCTGTTTTGTTATTTTTTGGATTGATTCTTAGTATTGGAGTCAGTTCTTTTTGCCACAATTATTTTGTCATTTACTTTTTATGACAAATAATGGCTAATTTTTTAAGCGATTTTAACCAGTACATTAATCCTTATCTAATTAAATACCTTAAATACATTGTTGATTTCATATATAAAATGTTACTGCATATTGTAAAAGGCCCTACATCCTTTGCACAGCTAAGCTTTAAAAAAGGTGAGATCTATCGGGAAAATTGCGTTAGAGAGCTGCGTCATCCGGCATTGCCGCTACGCTTTTGGAAGGAGGCCGAACCGCCCACTCTACATTGAACTCCCGCTGAAAATTGCCACCAATGACAATAACAGCGTCTGTAGTATTTCTAAGCGGAGGAATATAGGAAAATTGATGCGTGACTGCTCATTAATAGTCTGGAACGAAGCTACCATGTCAAACAAGACGTCTGTGGAAGCACTGGATAGGACAATGCGCGATTTGCGCAACAAAAATTCAACTCTGGGTGGATGTACAACTCTGTTCTCAGGAGATTCCGTCAAATTCTACCAGTTGTGACTCGAGGAACACGTGCTGACGAAATAAATGCTTCCTTAAAAAGATCCAACCTTTCGCGACATGTCAATAAATTAGAGCTTAAAACTAATATTTCCAGAGAAGCTGCTACAAGTTGGCAATGGAGAGTTAACACAAAGTGAGGGAAGGATTAACCTAGAAAACCTTTGTGTTTTGATAGACAACATCCAAGAGTTAGTCAACAATGTCTGAATTGACATTGATAACATAAGTTATAAAATAATATCTTGGTTTAAAGAATGAGAGATTCTGTCACCAAGTAACGAACAAGTACATAAGGTAAATAAATTGATTCGTTCAAAGATTGATGCGCCGTCGAAAATATACTACTCTGTTAATACTGTTCTCGATTTCAAGGAAGATGTTCATTTTCCTACAGAATTTCTAAACTCTTTGAACCCGTCTGGACTCCCTCCTTACAAAATGGTGTTGAAAGTAGGTTGTCCTGTTATTTTATTAAGAAACCTGAATCCACATAAACTTTGCATTGGCACGCGTTTGCTGGTAAATCACTGAAAACTTTCATAATAGAGTGCACAATACTCACAGGATGTGTTACCGGAGAAGATGTATTGATTCCCCGAATCACTCTGATACCATCGGATTTACCCTTCCAATTTAAACGTTTATACTTTCCAGTAAATATATCTTTTGCAATGACCATTAATAAATCGCAGGGTCAAACCTTCAACGTTGCAGGCTTAGATTTTAGCGTTGACTGCTTTTCACATGGCCAACTGTATGTCGCTCTTTCAAAAGTTAGCTCTAGACAAAACATGTTTGTATTGTCTAATGACAAGAAAGCTGTTAACGTTGTAATATGTTAATAGTAGTAAAAATAAAATAAATAGGTACAAATGTAAAAAGTAAATGAGTAAAAATGTAGTGTATGAATTTAGATATTCCAAAGATAGCAGGAAATCTTCATGGTTTAGGGAAAGAAGAATTGTTTTACCTTAAATTTAACGCGTGCGGGCCACGGTCAGTAATGAATAAATCAGGACTACTTTATCGATTTTAATAATTTTTTCATTGAATAACATAGGCTATATATTTTATACCCGTGCGAAGCCAGAGCGGACTGATTTTTAAAATTCTTTTCTTAATCTCTTGGATTGATTCTTAGTATTGAAGTCAGTTTTTTTTTGCCAGAACTATTTTGCCATTTACTTTTTACGACAAATAATGGCTAATTTTTGAAGCGATTTTAACCAGTACATTAATCCTTATCTAATTAAATACCTTAAATACATTGTTGATTTCATATATAAAATGTTACTGCATATTGTAAAAGGCCCTACATCCTTTGCACAGCTAAGTTTTAAAAAAGGTGAGATATATCGGAAAAATTGCGTTAGAGAGCTGCGTCATCCGGCATTGCCGCTACGCTTTTGGAAGGAGGCCGAACCGCCCACTCTACATTGAACTCCCGCTGAAAATTGCCACCAATGACAATAACAGCGTCTGTAGTATTTCTAAGCGGAGGAATATAGGAAAATTGATGCGTGACTGCTCATTAATAGTCTGGAACGAAGCTACCATGTCAAACAAGACGTCTGTGGAAGCACTGGATAGGACAATGCGCGATTTGCGCAACAAAAATTCACCTCTGGGTGGATGTACAACTCTGTTCTCAAGAGATTTCCGTCAAATTCTACCAGTTGTGACTCGAGGAACACGTGCTGACGAAATAAATGCTTCCTTAAAAAGATCCAACCTTTCGCGACATGTCAATAAATTAGAGCTTAAAACTAATATGAGGGTTTCGTCATCTTTGCGTGAGAACAGGCTATTTCCAGAGAAGCTGCTACAAGTTGGCAATGGAGAGTTAACACAAAGTGAGGGAAGGATTAACCTAGAAAACCTTTGTGTTTTGATAGACAACATCCAAGAGTTAGACAACAATGTCTGAATTGACATTGATAACATAAGTAATAAAACAATATCTTGGTTTAAAGAATGAGAGATTCTGTCACCAAGTAACGAACAAGTACATAAGGTAAATAAATTGATTCGTTCAAAGATTGATGCGCCGTCGAAAATATACTACTCTGTTAATACTGTTCTCGATTTCAAGGAAGATGTTCATTTTCCTACAGAATTTCTAAACTCTTTGAACCCGTCTGGACTCCCTCCTTACAAAATGGTGTTGAAAGTAGGTTGTCCTGTTATTTTATTAAGAAACCTGAATCCACATAAACTTTGCAATGGCACGCGTTTGCTGGTAAATCACTGAAAACTTTCATAATAGAGTGCACAATACTCACAGGATGTGTTACCGGAGAAGATGTATTGATTCCCCGAATCACTCTGATACCATCGGATTTACCCTTCCAATTTAAACGTTTATACTTTCCAGTAAATATATCTTTTGCAATGACCATTAATAAATCGCAGGGTCAAACCTTCAACGTTGCAGGCTTAGATTTTAGCGTTGACTGCTTTTCACATGGCCAACTGTATGTCGCTCTTTCAAAAGTTAGCTCTATACAAAACATGTTTGTATTGTCTAATGACAAGAAAGCTGTTAACGTTGTAATATGTTAATAGTAGTAAAAATAAAATAAAAAAGGTAAAAATGTAAAAAGTAAATGAGTAAAAATGTAGTGTATGAATTTAGATATTCCAAAGATAGCAGGAAATCTTCATGGTTTAGGGAAAGAAGAATTGTTTTACCTTAAATTTAACGCGTGCGGGCCACGGTCAGTAATGAATAAATCAGGACTACTTTATCGATTTTAATAATTTTTTCATTGAATAACATAGGCTATATATTTTATACCCGTGCGAAGCCGGAGCGGACTGATTTTTAAAATTCTTTTCTTAATCTCTTGGATTGATTCTTAGTATTGAAGTCAGTTTTTTTTTGCCAGAACTATTTTGCCATTTACTTTTTACGACAAATAATGGCTAATTTTTGAAGCGATTTTAACCAGTACATTAATCCTTATCTAATTAAGTACCTTAAATACATTGTTGATTTCATATATAAAATGTTACTGCATATTGTAAAAGGCCCTACATCCTTTGCACAGCTAAGTTTTAAAAAAGGTGAGATATATCGGAAAAATTGCGTTAGAGAGTTGCGTCATCCGGCATTGCCGCTACGCTTTTGGAAGGAGGCCGAACCGCCCACTCTACATTGAACTCCCGCTGAAAATTGCCACCAATGACAATAACAGCGTCTGTAGTATTTCTAAGCGGAGGAATATAGGAAAATTGATGCGTGACTGCTCATTAATAGTCTGGAACGAAGCTAGCATGTCAAACAAGACGTCTGTGGAAGCACTGGATAGGACAATGCGCGATTTGCGCAACAAAAATTCACCTCTGGGTGGATGTACAACTCTGTTCTCAGGAGATTTCCGTCAAATTCTACCAGTTGTGACTCGAGGAACACGTGCTGACGAAATAAATGCTTCCTTAAAAAGATCCAACCTTTCGCGATATGTCAATAAATTAGAGCTTAAAACTAATATGAGGGTTTCGTCATCTTCGCGTGAGAACAGGCTATTTCCAGAGATGCTGCTAAAAGTTGGCAATGGAGAGTTAACACAAAGTGAGGGAAGGATTAACCTAGAAAAACTTTGTGTTTTGATAGACAACATCCAAGAGTTAGTCAACAATGTCTGAATTGACATTGATAACATAAGTTATATGATAATATCTTGGTTTAAAGAATGAGAGATTTTGTCACCAAGTAACGAACAAGTACATAAGGTAAATAAATTGAGTCGTTCAAAGATGAATGCGCCGTCGAAAATATACTACTCTGTTAATCCTGTTCTCGATTTCGAAGAAGATGTTAATTTTCCTACAGGATTTCTAAATTCTTTGAACCCGTCTGGACTCCCTCCTCACAAAATGATGTTGAAAGTAGGTTGTCCTGTTATTTTATTAAGAAACCTGAATCCACATAAACTTTGCAATGGCACGCGTTTGCTGGTAAATCACTGAAAACTTTCATAATAGAGTGCACAATACTCACAGGATGTGTTACCGGAGAAGACGTATTGATTCCCCGAATCGCTCTGATACCATCGGATTTACCCTTCCAATTTAAACGTTTACACTTTCCGGTAAATACATCTTTTGCAATGACCATTAATAAATAGCAGGGTCAAATTTTCAACGTTGCAGGCTTAGATTTTAGCGTTGACTGCTTTGTATTGTCTAATGACGAGAAAGCTGTTAACGTTGTAATTTGTTAATTATTGTAAAAATAAAATAAATAGGTAAAAACGTAAAAAGTAAATAAGTAAAAATCTAGTGTATGAATTTAGATATTCCAAAGATAGCAGAAAATCTTCATGGTTTAGGGAAAGAAGAATTGATTAACCCTAAATTTATCGCGTGCGGGCCATGGGCAGTAATGAATAAATCAAAACTACTGGATCGATTTTAATAATTTTTTCATTGAATGACATAGGCTATATATTTTATACCCGCTCGAAGCCGGAGCGGGCTGCTAGTATTTCATATATAGGAAGATCTGTACTCAAGATTTATTTTATATTTGTTTAATTTTTTAATAGACATCTAACTTAGCTATAAGTGAAGGATTATGCTGTTGCTTGTTATGCTCTCAGCACAGTTACGTATCAAATCGATGGTCATTTGTTGACAGCTTCTAACAAGTTCTTATTAATTTTTAGTAAATGGCGATAAAATTTAAATTTATCGTTAAAGAACAGTTATAACTATATAATAAATTAACAAAAATATTTCTTTTCATTTCACTGCAAATATTTCTTTCCGCTGAAGAGAATCTGAAAAATTCTTAAGGAATAAATCTTTTACATAATCGCCATATCAGTTCTCGTTGTACCTTCATAGTGAACAGACGTAATAGCGGAATTTTTCTTACATACAAACTAAACAAAATAAAAATCATACAAAAAATATTCGTAGTACATATTAAATTTGATAAATAAGCTTTTTTTGCTTTAATAATATTTTTATATATAGAAATAACAAAATCAAAAAAGAACCGTAAACAAAAAAACATACAAAGTACCCTTGATGAATACTCTATATGAGTACCCCAAAGGAAAAAAATAGTGAAGTGAGTTCTAACGGCAGAAATGTTAATTTTACTGTGAGTTTTGATGCTCATAATGATAACAATAAAAATCAAATATCTGATAATAGACTTGCTGTGAGTTCTCAAGCTCTTAATAAAAATCAAAAATCTTATAATAGACTTTTTCTAACGGCAAAACCACAGTTTCGTCAGCGATCAACTTCGCTTTGTCCAATGCCAACTAGTGAATCGTTGACAATATTGCCTAGTACTTCCACATTTAATTCAGCGATATCACCCGCCTCGGGCTCGGGGTCATCACTTAACCAAGTTGTCACTGAAAATAAGAGTAGCCCAAAACCCAAAGTCCAAGTCGGAATAGACAGATACATTACAATTTTAAAGCGCGGGCGAAGCCCAAATTCTACTAAAATTGCATCTGCTCCAAAGATGTCTAGGGATAACAGCGCATCCTCTACTAATCGGCAAAACCGTTTTAAAATATTGCAAGATGACAATGACAAACCCGCTGAATCTGCGAATAAAACCTTCAAGCCACCACCAATATATTTAAGAGAAAAAAACTCAAACGCTTTTATTAAAAAATTAATTTCAGTCATTGGTGAGAATAAATTTCACATTGTTCCAATAAAACGTGGTAATATTGATGAAACGAAAATTCAAATTTATGAAGAAAAAGATTTTCACAAAATGGTTTCTGAATTTGAAAAAAGTAAAACAAATTTCTACACATATCAGCTCAAGAGTGCTAAAGGTATGCAGATTGTGTTGAAGGGCATAGATTCCTATGTTGCTCCCGAAGAAGTAAAAGATGCTCTCGTCCTCCAGGGGTTTAAAGTAAAAAATGTATCGAACATAATAAATAGGGAAAAGATCCCTCAACCTCTATTTCGCGTTGAACTTGAGCCAAATGATATAAAATTTAAAAAAAAAAATTAGACCCATCCAATATATAACTTAAAATATCTCTTATATCGAAAAATAACCGTTGAAGAACCACACAAGCGTTCAGGATGCGTACAGTGCCATAATTGTCAAGAATATGGACATACTAAAACTTACTGCAAATTACCTACTGTTTGTGTTGTGTGCGGCGAGTTACACGGCACTGCTAGTTGCAATAAACCGAAAGATCAAAGTAACAAAAAATGCAGTAATTGTGGAGAAAATCACACCGCTAACTACAGAGGTTGTCCTGTGTACTCTTTCGTCAAACAGACTATGAGGCAAACACCTAAATTGGCCCCAGCCCAATCAGCAAACGCTTTACCAGCCACTATTGCGCAAGTGAGCCAACCAGTTAGTTCCCGTGTATCGTATACCGATGCTGCTAAGACGAATTCTATTCATACCACCCCCCAAGTAAACACAAACTATCAAACACCAGAACCCGTGGACATTAGCTCAGGCTACGCTCACCTTAGGAATAGTAGTGGACAAACACGAAAAGTTGCTAGGGAAATTCATAATATCGATTATAACTTTGAAAACTTCGGTACTTTTTCTGACCCTAAAGACTATAACATCCCACACTATATATGGACAATTATAACGAAATAGAAGACGTCGAAAATTTTCGGTTAAATACCTCCAAGACTCAAGAGGATACTTAGACATTAACAAACTCGGAACTCATCTCCCATATATAAACATATCTTCTCAATTCGGACGTCCCCTCCTATTTCTAATAGATACAGGTGCATCAGCATCTTTCATTAATCCAGAATACACTAACCAATTGAAAATAGAAAAATGTCACCTATAACAATAACAACAGTTCTTAATAAACACCAATTAAATACAAAAGTGACTGTACCATCATAGAATTTCAAGAAAACGAAATTTTTGAATTTTTTATATTTAAGTTTCAATATTGACGAACAAAAATTTACTTAGAGAACAAAAATATAATAACGAAAAATTCGCTTATTCCCTTACATTTCAAACCAAAGTTAACTTCAGGCAAATTCCTTATAGCACCAAGAAGGAAGGCTATAATAAAAGTGCGTGTAGATATTGAAAATGGTGATTTTCTAATCAATTTTTTTTTTAATTCAACCAGAAGTAACCATTTCTCCTGGCGCATACAGAGCAAAAAATTGGTACAGTTTCGTTGAAGTTACCAACAAATCAAATCTGAAAAAAACTGTTTTAATAGAAAGCCCAATAAAAGTAGATCCTCTTTTTAATTCCCAATGTATAGAAATTAACAACATTAACTTCAAGCATTCCTTTGGTCAAAATTCTAAATTAATAGAAAATCTCAGAATTGAACATTTGAATTCAGTAGAACGAAAATTTATCACAAAAATATGTAAAGAATTGGAAGATATGTTTCTACAAGAAAACCAGCCAGTAGATAGTTCCCAAAAAACCAGATGCTAGTGGGAAGCGTAAATGGCGTTTAGTAATAGACTATAGGAAGCTAAACGAAAAAACGATCTCTAATAGATACCCAATACCAAACATGAATGAAATATTATACAAACTAGGTAAATGTATGTATTTTAGTACGTTAGACCTGGCAAGTGGTTTTCACCAAATAGAAATAAATGCAAAAGATATCACTAAGACTGCATTCCCAGTAGAAGGAGAACACTATGAGTTTGTTAGAATGCCATTTGGCATTAAAAACGCACCATCCACATTTCAAAGAGTGATGGATTGCATCTTGACAGACCTAATAGGAACTGTATGCTTGGTATACTTAGATGATATCATCGTTTACTTCACTCCAGGAACATACCGAAAACTTAAAAAAAGTTTTTGAAGCCCTCAGAGAAGCCAACCTCAAAATTCAACTGGACAAATCAGAATTCCTACATAAGGAATATTCATTTTTAGGCCATGTTGTAACTACTGAAGGAGTAAAACCAAACCCCGATAAAATATCAGCCATCCAAAATTTTCCGATTCCTACAAACCAAAAGGAAATAAAATCATTCCTTGGCTTATTAGGTTATTATCGTAAATTTATAAAGGACTTTGCTAAGATAACAAAACCATTTACAACATGTCTAAAGAAAAATAAAACTATTATAGTCGACGATAAATATAAAAAGACTTTCGAAATTTGTAAAAGCCTTGTAACTAATGACCCAATCTGACAATATCCAGATTTCTCTAAGCCTTTCAACCTCACAACCGACGCAAGTAGTTTCGCGATTGGAGCTATCCTATCGCAAAGTCCCATAGAAAATGACAAGCCAATTTGCTATGCAAGTCGCACACTCACAACATCAGAAATTAATTACTCCACAATAGAGAAATCATTACAGTTCATAAGCATGGATCAAAAACTTTAAAGAACCAAATTAAAGATTAAAGTTAGAAGAATATGACTACGAAATCATATATAACAAAGGGAAGCTAAATACTAACGCTGACCCTCTTAGCCAAATAAAAACTGACCCTTCAGAAACTCAAAATATTAATAAATTTGACACACTATCTAATCAAACCGCCTCGAGAAGCACCATTCACTCAGCAGAAGAAACTTACGATGACAATATACCTATTTCGAAAGAAACAATAAATGAGTTCAATTTACAGGCTTTATTTAAAAAAAAGAAATATTAATCCTCGCGTAAAACTCGAAGTAATCTTTAAAAATAAGCATGTCCTACTTACACAGAAGAAATTATAACAGACATTTTAAAAAACCACCTAGCCCCTAATAAAACTACAGCAATTTTCACCGACGATGAATCTTTTGCTATAATTCGAAATGTATACGCAAAACATTTTGCACAAAGCAAAATTTTCTGTTTAGTTAGATGCACTAGAATAGTAAAAGACATAAAAGAAAATTATAATCAGAATAAAATCATGCAAGACTACCATGAAAACAATAACCACAGAGGAATACAAGAAACATTCGATCACCTTAAACGTGAATATTATTTTCCATACATGAAATCATAAATAATTCAAACAATAAATAATTGTAATTCACGCCAAAAGCTAAAGTAAGACAGACACCCTCCAAAAAATAAATTTGAAAAACCCCCTACACCTGTTAATCCACTAGACATACTAAATCTTTAAAATACTTCATGAGCAAAAACACTTCATGAGGGATTCCATACATAATCCATAATGAAATTATTTATTTATTTATTTATTTATTTATTTCAGTCTATGGACAAAAAATCCTTACAGACTAAGATAACAGAATACCTATAATTATATTGTATAAATATATAAATTAACAATAATCTCTTTTTTCATCACCTGTCTTCTCTCCCACTATCGCTTTCCTAAAGAAGGTAACACATAGTATTAGCAGTAGGCATTAATTCTCTTAAAAAAAAAAATAATAAAATATGTGTAAAACTTACATATACATATGTGACATGCAAAATAGAAAGGGACCTAAGGGTAAAAACTGGTTTTGTTCAGGAGAGCCATTGTAAAGATTTAAATACGTGTATTTTTGGTGTACCATCACTGAGCGTGTTAGTATTGGTCTCATTTGAAAGCGACACATCTCATGACGTCAGGAAGGTGTTGGTCAACCTTGAAAACGTGCGTAGGTCGTCCCCTACCTCTTGTTTTGTGTAGTTGGTTTTTACTGTTTTCTACCTAGAGCGCTGTTTCCATGAGTTTGATATCAATTTTGCTCGCGTTTTTTCGAATCCAGGTTTATTTTCTGAAATTATTAATTGTGAATTATAATAAATACTCATTTATAATTCTTTTAAATCGTGAATATCACTCTGTTAGTACGAAAATTTTTTCACATAACCTTAGAATCGTCGACTTAAATTTCATTAAACGCGCATATCTCTGGGAGGGAACACTTTTGGGGCATGGGATCGGTCTCATTCGATGCTCAGATGTTGTCCACATAAAAAAAAGTGAAAATTGATTTTTTTTACCCTTAGGTCCCTTTCTCTATGCGCTGTTTACAGTTTATAGATCACAGCTAATTTTATATTAAAACAGTTATTTTATTTCACTAAAAAGTAGGAGTTCAAACTCAGATTTCTCAGTGCCAAATTCAATAAAAGATTGAGAAACTTTTTGTAAATTGAAGTTAATCTCATTGAGGTGAACAAAGGCACGTGTTAAAGTACCATTACATGCATAATTAGTCCTATGGAAGGGTACATCAAATAGCTTGGCTAACCTAAGATTTCTAGGAGGTATGTAAAACGGTAACATATAAAGCAAATCATGGCAAGCAATAGAACCATTGATAATATCATACACAAAAAGTGCCGATTGAACTATTCTACGTGCTTCTAGAGTACGTAAGCCTATAAACAAGCATTTAAACTCATACGGAACGGAAGATAAGTAAGGTAGCGAGCGTGAGGCAAATTTGATAAAAATACGTTGAAGTCTTTCAACACGAGAAATCAGATTAAATACGTGAGGACTCCATATAACAGAAGCATATTCTAACTTAGATCTTACGAACGATGTATAGATATGCTTGAGTGTATATGGGTCAACGAATTGACAACAACTTATTTTCAATAAACCAAACATTTTATATGCCTTGGGAAGTATGTAAATAAATGTGAGCTGCAAAAGACAACGAGCTGTCAAACATCACCCCTAAGTCCAACTTAGAGTTTGACGTGTTCAAATTTATACCATTAATATTAAAGACAACCACAGTGGGAGTCAGAGACCTATGGAAGGAGACATGTAAACATTTATTAATGTTTAGACTCAGACTATTAAGCCGGCACCAATTACTTATATTATTAGTCTCAATTTGCAGAATATGCGCATCATTAATTGATTCCAATTTCATAAAGAATTTCAAATCATCGGCACATAAAATATACGAAACAGCTACCAATGTCATTAATGAACAAGTTAAATAACAATGGACCAAGTATGCTTTCCTGGGATACACCCGACGTTTGCAGATAAGGGTTAGATCTAAAACCTTCAATACTCACAGAGCAAATTCTATTGGACAAATAGGACTTAATCCATACCAGGAAATTAGACTGGAAGCCCATTAATCTCAACTTTGATATAAGCATGGAGTGCGATAACTTATCAAAAGCTTTTGAGAAGTCAGTATAAATTACTTCCAATTGGGAACCATTTTCATTGTATTCAAAAATTTTTGAAATACACGACAACTTAGAAATAGGCCTATAACAACTTACATAGTCTCTCTTACCTTCCTTACAGATAGGAGAAAATGTAGCAACGTTCCACCTATCAATAAATTCACCCTCCTGAAGCGACAAATTGAAAATAAATGTAAGACCTGGTACGAGGGATTTTGAAGCTTTTTTAATAGGTGCGTAAATAAGCTATCATAGTCTGACTTGAATGAGTTTTTTACTTCAAGAATTGCTTCCGACACGTCAGCCTCTGACAGGACTAGTAAGCCCAAACTTAGCTTAGGATACACCGCTGAAGTTGGGACATTATTTATGAACGGCTCAAAATTGGATTTAAAAAATAGACTTGCTGTGAGTTCTGAAGCTCTTAATAAAAATCAAAAATCTGATAATAGACTTTTTCTAACGGCAATACCACAGTTTCGTCAGCGATCAACTTCGCTTTGTCCAATGCCAACTAGTGAATCGTTGACAATATTGCCTAGTACTTTCACATTTAACTCAGCGGTATCACTCGCCTCGGGCTCGGGGTCACCACTTAACCAAGTTGTCACTGAAGATAAGATTAGCCCAAAACCCAAAGTCCAAGTCGGAATGGACAGATATATCACAATTTTAAAGCGCGGGCGAAGCCCAAATTCATCAAAAATTTCATCGGTTCCCAAGATATCCAGGGATAATGACGCCGCAGCAGTTAACCGTCAAAATCGTTTTTCAATATTGCAAGCAAATAACGACCAAGATGCTGTTTCATCAAAAAAAACTTCCAAGCCACCACCAATATACCTGAGAGAAAAAAATTCGAATGCCCTTATTAAAAAATTAGTCTCGGCAATTGGTGAGAACGCATTTCACGTTATTCCAATAAAACGTGGTAAAATTGATGAAACGAAAATTCAAATATATGAAGAAAAAGATTTCCGCAAAATTATTACTGATTTCGAAAAAAATAAAACAAATTTTTATACTTATCAGCTTAAAAGTGCTAAAGGTATGCAGATCGTATTGAAGGGCATTGATGCTTATGTTAATCCCGACGAAATAAAAGATCCACTCAACATACAAGGTTTTAAGGTAAAAAGTGTTACTAATATAATCAATAGAGAGAAGATCCCCCAGCCGCTATTTCGTGTTGAACTGGAGCCAAATGATATACAGTTGAAAAAGAACGAGACACATCCAATTTATAGCCTAAAATACCTTTTATACCGAAAAATTACAGTTGAAGAGCCACATAACCGTTCAGGTCCCGTACAGTGCCACAATTGCCAAGAATATGGTCATACAAAAACTTACTGCAATTTACCTACAGTTTGTGTTATCTGCGGTGAATTGCATGGTACTGATAGCTGCACGAAGCCAAAAGATCAAGCAGAAAAAAATGTAGTAATTGTGGAGGTAATCACACCGCTAACTACAGAGGATGCCCTGTATATTCTTTTGTTAAACAGGCTATGGGTCAAAAACCTAAACCAGCTCTACCTCAAGCAGCAAACGCTTACTCCGCCACTCTTCCTCAAACAAGCCAACCAGTTAGTTCACGTGTATCGTATGCCGATGCTGCTAAGACAAGTTCTATTCCCACACAAAATGTTCCACCGCAAAATAAGTCAACGAATGCAAACTCTAGCTTTAACTTTAGTCGCCTTGAAGCTACTATTGAGAATCTGGTGCTAACTACTAATAGTTTTACAACAAATATGACTAGCATGATGCAAGAAATGCTGCGAATGCAGAATACACTGCTTCAGGCATTAGTAAAGAAGCCATGAACACGTTAAAAATATGTTTCTGGAACGCAAACGGCATTCGCCAACATAAAAATGAACTTGAGCACTTCCTCACGGAAAAAAAATATTGATATAATGTTGGTCTCAGAGACTCACTTGACTTCGAGAAGCCTTTTTAAAATTTCTGGCTACACCTTATATGATTCAAAGGACCCGAGAGGAAGAGAATGCGGTGAATCAGCAATTCTAATAAAGTCTAGACTTAAACATTATATTATTGACAACATTTGTGAGGAATATCTACAAGCAACGAATATTTGTGTTGAAAATTTTTGCAAAAATTTTGTGATATCATCAATTTACTCCCCTCCCAGATTCGCAATTACTGAGATTCAATACGAGGATTTCTATAAATCTCTTGGCCCTTGTTTCGTAGCAGCTGGTGACTATAATGCCAAACATACGTTCTAGGGTTCCCGTCATATTACACCCAGAGGTCGAGCATTGTTCAACACAATTTCAAAAATGGGCTTGGACGTCATTTCGAGTGGGGAGCCTACTTACTGGCCTACTGACATAAATAAAATTACGGATGTTATAGATTTTGGCGTCATGAAAAACATTTCTAGAGAATTAATTAACGTTGAAGCTTCTTTAGATTTCTCGTCCGATCACTCTTCCACGATCGTTTCAATCTGTAGCCCACAGAGAAGTGATTTACCTCACTCGTATGTGAAGATGATCAGTCGTGTAAATTGGCTGCGATTCAAAAAATATCTTAGTAGTCATTGCACGGAACACATTACGCTAAGAACACCCGAGGATATTGAAGCTAACATCGCCAACATTAACGAAATGATTACACAGGCTGCTGAACATGCTACTACCTCCCATCCGCAGACTGGATTTAATAAAATGTATTCTACCGATATTGAACGCCTTATGCGAAAAAAGAAGAGCTAGAAAAGAATGGCAACAGCACAGATCACCACAACTTAAAATCAGATTTAAAGAGTGCACTAAACGACTCCAAGAGTAACTTGCAATTGAAAAAACTGCATCTCTTGAAAATTATCTGGAAGGTCTTGATGTCACACCAGCATCTAATTACTCTTTGTGGCGCCGTTGAGCTTAAACCACCTCTGCGCACATCTACCGGAGGTTGGGCAAGAAGCGATACTGAAAAAGGTAACATATTTGCTAATCATTTAAAATACGTATTTACCCCAAACACATGTACTGGTGTTGCTGATTTGCCAAATGTAGTTGCTCTACCCCCGCGACTCATAAAGTTTAAGATGCGCGATGTACAAAAACTAATTGCTGAACTTAATCCGAAGAAAGCTCCAGGTATTGACGGAATTAGTAACAAGATGCTGACGAACTTGCCTCATATTGCAATAAGAATCCTGCTATTTATTTTTAATGTCATTTTGCGAATGCAGTATTTTCCACGTAACTGGAAACTTGCCAAGATTAAAATCATTCCGATGCCGGGCAAAGATCTTACCAAGGCTGAGTCATATAGGCCTTTAAACTTACTATCAACAGTCTCAAAACTTTTCGAAAAGCTGCTCATGACTAAATTGTCCACAACTTTAGCTGATAATGGGTGCATCCCGGACCATCAATTTGGCTTTAGAAGTCAGCATAGCACTATTGAGCAAACGCATAGATTGGTTCAAGTTATAAGAAGGACTTTTGAAGAAAATAAGTATTGTTCTGCCCTTTTTATTGATGTTTCTCAGGCATTTGACAAAGTATGGCACGAAGGCCTATTTTTAAAATTGAAGACATATTTGCCAATAAATATAGAAAAACTTTTGGAAATCTATATTGTTGATAGGAAGTTTACTGTTGTGGAAGAAGACTTCATAAGTGTGCCCGAATCTATATCTTCTGGTGTGCCACAGGGTAGTATTCTGGGGCCAGTCTTGTATTTAATATATACTTGTGATATGCCTGTGAGCAATAACATCCACACTTCTACATTTGCCGATGATACAGCCTGTATGAGTATGCACAAAAACCCTGATGAGGCATCCCGCAATCTCCAAGCTCACATTACCCAGCTTGAAAGATGGTTGAACTTATGGAGAATTAAAGTAAATGGACAAAAGTGTTTTCATATAACGTTTACCCTAATAAAAGATACCTGTTCCCCCATTCGAATCAATAATCAAAATATTCCTCAACATTCTCAAGTGAAATACCTTGGAATACACCTTGATCAAAGGCTTACATGGCAACATCATATTGACGCTAAACTAATTCAAATGAAACTTAAGTTAACTCAAATACATTGGTTGATTGGCAGAAATTTAACACTCAGCGTAGACTGCAAACTTTTGATATACAAGTCGCTTTTGAACCCAATAAGGTGCTACGGAATTCAGCTATGGAGCACTGCTTCAGCTTCAAATGTGGATAGAATCCAACGACGGCAAAAAAAAATTTTACGTTTGATAACAGCGGTTCCATGCTACATCAAAAATTCAAATATACATCGAGATTTAAATATGCCACTAGTGAGTGAAGAAATTGCAAAATACGCAAGTAAATATTTAACAAAACTCGAGTCACATCCTAATCCGCTTGCTCGTAATATCTTGAACTTTACTGGACACATCCGCTTAAAAAAGAGGGACACAAGGACTCTAATACTCAGCACCCCAAATGATACTTCTTGAAAATAATTATTGTGCTTAATACGAAATTTATGTATTATTAATTACTGTCACTAAGTTTATGTCCGATACTGGTCGGGCCTAATAATTATATTTAGATTTAAGATTTGAATACTTATTGTTAGTTTATATTTGAAGATACAATAAATATATATATGTGTGTATATACATATAGATATAGATATGATTTGTAATGGGATGTTCAAATTGAGACACTAAACATTTCTGCAACTTCAAAGATTATTAAATACAGGAAAATATAGAACAAGTTAATTTACTTGGTATGGAGGTACAATACTAGGACTATGATAGGGTTATAAGATAGCAGGACGGCTTTTTAATATTGTAACGTTCCGTCACAAATGATTCTCTATTTTTTCCCCACATTGTATAGTTTTACGTACATTCTTTATTTTATTGTTTTACAACTACAACATATTTTTTAATGAGACATTATTAGATTTAATTGAACTATAGTGAATTTTTAATCAGAAATAATTTCTTAATCAGGCTTGAGTTCAGTTATTTCAATTCTTATGAATGAAATATTTTAATTAATTAATGTGAGTATCTAAAGAAGAGAAGAAAAATTAAACTAGACACTATTAGCTGGGGGAAATACCGATATTTTTCTGTGCAGCCACGCACTTCATCAGCACCCATGTCTATCTACTGGGGTAGAGATTATTATTAACATCAGCTATTAAACTTAAATTTCTATGAAATGGAATATGAGAATTGATTGTGTATACAATTATTGATTTGCCTTTGGCAAACACATTTGTAAGTATCACTATTCATTTTCTGTTTTTCCATTTTCTATTTAGGTTAGCACGAAGTTATATCACTCTACCTATGTATGTTTAACTATTCTTGCTTATCTTTTACGATCATCACATTAATTATTTTTACTTATTCGATGCACCATCGGTACATACATATAAGTATTATTGTAGTGCCTTTATGTTACTTTGTTTTTGCTTTCTACAGTTGACTTAGCTTTCCAGCATTCTGAAGCAGTTCTGGCCAAGTGAACAGTGATCGCCAAGTGAACATATTTTTGTCACGTGCCCATGATGAATTAAATGAGACATTATTAGATTTAATTGAACTATAGTGAATTTTTAATCAGAAATAATTTCTTAATAAGGCTTGAGTTCAGTTATTTCAATTCTTATGAATGAAATATTTTAATTAATTAATGTGAGTATCTAAAGAAGAGAAGAAAAATTAAACTAGACACTATTAGCTGGGGGAAATACCGATATTTTTCTGTGCAGCCACGCACTTCATCAGCACCCATGTCTATCTACTGGGGTAGAGATTATTATTAACATCAGCTATTAAACTTAAATTTCTATGAAATGGAATATGAGAATTGATTGTGTATACAATTATATATTAATATGTTCACTTGGCGATCACTGTTCACTTGGCCAGAACTGCTTCAGAATGCTGGAAAGCTAAGTCAACTGTAGAAAGCAAAAACAAAGTAACATAAAGGCACTACAATAATACTTATATGTATGTACCGATGGTGCATCGAATAAGTAAAAATAATTAATGTGATGATCGTAAAAGATAAGCAAGAATAGTTAAACATACATAGGTAGAGTGATATAACTTCGTGCTAACCTAAATAGAAAATGGAAAAACAGAAAATGAATAGTGATACTTACAAATGTGTTTGCCAAAGGCAAATCAATAATTGTATACACAATCAATTCTCATATTCCATTTCATAGAAATTTAAGTTTAATAGCTGATGTTAATAATAATCTCTACCCCAGTAGATAGACATGGGTGCTGATGAAGTGCGTGGCTGCACAGAAAAATATCGGTATTTCCCCCAGCTAATAGTGTCTAGTTTAATTTTTCTTCTCTTCTTTAGATACTCACATTAATTAATTAAAATATTTCATTCATAAGAATTGAAATAACTGAACTCAAGCCTGATTAAGAAATTATTTCATATTTTTTAATTTTATTTTGAAAGCTTACCAACAGAAATAATACCAACAACTACACACATGTTTTTATAAGTACACAACAAATACAACAACTACGCTCATGCAGTCAAGTTGCGATCGTACAGAGTAACTACCACGTACATACTTTCATAAACATACGTACGCTATAACAAGAGAATCAAAATACAACAACCACGTTCATGCAGCCTAGTGGACATTGTACTACCAGAAGTAAAATAACAACTACCACGTACATGCTTTTGCAACCACATTCATGCTATTTAAAAGAAATAAACACATGCAGACTTTTACAGATTTTAAATTAAAACGAACAAATCATACAAATGGGAAAACAATTCTCAAGAAGTTCAAATAATAATTACTATAAGATGTCAAGTTTAAGCCACAAGTAATGCGGATGAGCTGGGCGTGCCAGCACGGTAAGCAGGGGCACTACCTGTATATTACAAGAACGGATATCAACATAAAGGCTTGTTCAAATTTTTTTTCGGACAGAAAGCTGCAAGATCTACCGCATTCATCTTGAGCTTTCTAATAAATTGTAGTTAGTGTTCAACATCTATCGCATTCATCTTGTATTTATTTTAGTTCATTTTATTTTAAAGTCTTAATAATTTTTCTTGAAATAATTTTGTATTTTTGTTCAAGATCTCTCGCATTCATCTTAAATTTCTTTTACTTACTGTATTCAAGATCCCCCAAGTTCATCTTGAATTGATTTTGTTCAAGATCTTATTGAAGGCTGTCCGAATTCATCTTGAATTTCTTTCGCCGCTTTATTTTTCAAGATCCATAGAATTCATCTTGAAAATTCGTTCTTGTTTTATATTCAAGATCCCCCGAATTCATCTTCAATCTTTTGTTTATTATGAGCCCACCGAATATAACCTGCTATGTTTTATTACGAGAGCCGCCGAGTTGCTCTAAATTACTAAACGGGCTCAAGGCCCAACGAATACTCACATAATATGTTGGATTAACTTTAGCTGTCACCGCCTGTAATTCACTGACAATTTAACCAATAGTTTTAAGATATCGTAGTAGTATAAGTTTCGATAAATAAGGAAAAGCTATGCATATATTCTCAACATCGAGGAAAATTAATACTGAGTCATACCCCAGCTGGAAAAGTAAACCACGTTACAACATCTTGAGAGCGTGTTTACTCGCCCCAACTGTTTGTTATTTTATTGACGTCCGGTTGATATTTACAACTGGAATAATGGTGAATGTTAAATTTTTCTTAAATACAGAGTGTAGAATAAAATATTCAACTGTTGCTAATGTCGAAAATAAAATATTTGAATCAAATTGTTTAGTCGGAAAAAAACTATAAATTTTATCACAAAACAAATATGTATCTATAAACTACCTATACATACATACGTTGGTGAAGGGTATATAAAATTCGGCACAGCAGAATATATCACTCTTACTTGTTTTGCTTATTTTTATTTAAAAATGTTTTGTTTTGAATTTTTAGTAAAAATAAATATGTACATTACACGAGAACCATACAATTTCGATACCATCATGATAGAATCGTCGATATATCGATGGTTTTTCTAACCTTCGGTAGTCTTGAATCGATATATCGATACCGTTTTTTTACTTTTGATAGTAACACTATCGATAGTTTTCCACCTCTAATTACATATACGATATGTATGTATGTATTTATGTATATTTTATAGTTACCTGGTTCAAATGTGAGTTGCTTTTCAGGCATTCTTAACATTGCTGCATTAAGAATAGTGGGATCTGATCTGCCCTTTGAATTAAATGCATAAACAGATAAACTGTAAGCATTGCCAGGCCAAAGATTTGAAATAATAAATCGTGGAATTGTTGACGATAGGTTGGCTTTAATTTCCTGAAATTCATATCAAAAATTAGGATGATTAATATACATACAAATTATGTATTGCTATTCGCGTGAATTAAAACACATCGGTCAATTGTCTTACAAATATTTATTAATTTTAGTCTTAAGATTATTTTAGCCACAATTCTATTTCAGTTACAATTGTCACGATTTATATTAATGATAATTAATATTTATATGATTTATATTAATGATAATTAATTAATTAGGTTTCAAATTTCATTTCATATCTTCGAGATTTTTAATTATAACTTCTATGAAGTCCTTAATTTAAAAATTGTTACACCTTGTCTAGGAAAAGTGTTTTATTCTTTGTTCAACAATTTAATGTTCAATTTTATTACAAATACATATTTTAATACTTCTATGTAGTTCTTTTTACCCAACTATGTCGATTCAGTGATACTTACGAATGACTTAATAAGCATAGTTAAAAATATGTAAGAAGTCTATATTTTCAACTGCCAGCACTCTCTGCTCTCAAAGAGGGGAATATTTATCAATACTTATCACAAAGCAATATAAAAACATCGGCACTGATGGCAATCGATGTTGCGCTATAAGTGTTATCTTAACTACTCCCGCCCTTAAGATTTAGACGTCCCCGTCTGCCGAATTTCACTCTTAGGAGCATAGAAGCAGCAAAATAAAGTTATAGATTTCCTTTCACAACTTATTTTAATAAATTAAAGGTTCTTAAATTAAATAAAAATATACTCTTTGAAATTATTACATTTTCTTTGATAAAAAAATAGATAGCCTAAATGCGTTTCTCGAATTTTTAATGCCGTTGGAAATGGCGATATTCCGGTCTTACATGGATGCCGTCAAAAACAGTTTACTTATTAGGTTGCAATCAGAAATTTTATTTTGTCTTTATGGACTATTCTATCATCAATTCTAAGTGTGGTTCCTAAGTCTTCTTGTACTATCTTTTCGACATAAGCTTTGCTGAACTTATTACCTATACGTTTATTTGCCTTAACATAGACCTTATCACCGGTATTATATGTTCTAACAACAGCGTTCTTGTTGTGATACCTCACGTCGGATACCTGTTTGGCTAAAATTTTTGAACGAATTTCCCCCTTCAAGTCCTCCGGTATAGTCCGTATAATATCAATCGGTCTCATTCCTGTGGTGGAATGAATTGTTCTATTATATTTCGACGTGGCGATGAGGACTAGGTCCAGTGGGTCGGATGAGGTATCGTCTACTCTGAGACATCTTGCAATTTCTGTTAACGTGCTATGAAAACGTTCGACCTGCCCATTAGATGAACTATGAAGGGGCGGAATTGCATGGATGTCAGCTCCAAATGTATTTTTGACGAGCGATCTAATTGTTTGAGAGTTAAGAGATTTTTCGTTATCGCATACTATTACTCTGGTGTTTCCAAAAAAATTTAGCGCTTCTAAAAGAGCGAGTTTCACATCAATGATAGCTCTTGAAGCTATAGGCTTGACGACAGCAAATTTTGAAAATTTGTCTAGGATAGTCAAGAAGAATTGTTTATTGGTATTATAAATATCTATATGAAGTATTTCTCTTATGAAAGATGGTATTGGGGTCTCTGATATTTGCTGCATTTGAGGCTGTCTCGAGTATTTGGCTTCTCGACATATTTTGCAAGCAGAGATAATGTGTTTCAATTGCTTTCTCATACCGGGAAAGTAGTAATCCTGGAGGATTTGCTGAAAATTTTCTTTTAGGGATCGATGCGCTCTATTGTGTTCAATATTAAGTATTTCCAATTGGTCATTAGGATTAAAAATATCAGTGACATACTTGTTAGTACGGCGGAACTGCACCAAGGGATAATTGGTAATCAAGAAGTGCTGAATTTGCGCTAAGCTATGTAAGTCGCAGTAGATTGCATTCACAACTCGAGGGTTTATGGAGGTATGAATCAAATTAAAAAGGTCTTCCAGAGTTATGTATGAAATTCGGTGTCGTATGCGATCCTTGAACATGATTTTGGTTTCCTTGTGTACGCGATTCTCCTGGACAAGCACAATTTGGTTCCTAAAAGAATTGATTGGATTTGCAACTGTTGGTATAACCTCGGTGAGTGATAGCTCACTGGCACAGGCTTGCATAGAGGCAGATGACATTGAGTCCGTGGCCATATTTAAAAATTGCCTAGATAAGGCGTCTGCGACGACGTTATCTCTACCTGGTTTGTAATGGAATAAGGGTGAATACTCCTCTATGAAGGACTTCCACCGTTTTATTTTATTATTAGGGTTTTTGTCAGAAACAGAAAAAGTCAACGGTTGGTGGTCCGTAAAAATGTTTATGTTTTTTACACCATAGAGATAATGCCTAAGAGTTTTAAGAGCCCATACAATGGCTAACAATTCCCGTTCATTGGTTGCGTAATTTTCTTCCGTGGGAGACAGCGTCCTTGAAATCATAGTTATCGGACGTCCGTTTTGGGAAAGAACCGCTCCGATTGCATGCGACGACGCGTCTGTTGTTAAATCGAACGCCTTTTCAAAATTGGGATATAAAAGCAGAACATCCTCGGACGCGAGAAGTTTTTTTAATTTTTTGAAAGCAGCCAAAGCTTCATTATCCAAATCTATCTTTACAAATTTAGAGCTTCGAGTTCCCACGTATCCATTTTCTCCTCGCAAGTACTTAGTTAACGGCTTTGCAATAGACGCATAGTCCTTGACGAACCGTCTATAATATCCGGCGAGTCCCAAAAACGATCTAAGGCCCCTCAAGGTAGTAGGAATCTCATAATTTACGATTGCGTCGATCTTATCCGGACACGTCTTGATACCCTTAGTGGAAACAAAAAAACCGAGGTATTCTACAGAAGTCTTGAAAAATTTAGATTTTTCGAGAGATACCCGCATGTTTGCCTTAAGCAGCTTTCTCAAAATTTTGTCAATATCATAATATGATTCTGCTCAGAGTCAGAAAATATAATGATATCGTCTATGTAGATTTCCCAATTTCTTCACGCAAAACATCATCTATAGCACGTTGAAAGATGCTTGGAGCATTTTTCAACCCAAACGGCAGACGACAAAACTCGTACTTGCCGTTATTAATGCTGAAAGCTGTTTTTTCCCGATCGCGGTCAACTAATTTAATTTGGTGGAAGCCACTCTTCAAGTCCAGGGTTGTGAAAAATTATGCTTTTCCAAGATTTGACAAAATGGCGGAAGGATATGGAATAAGGTATTTATCACAAATTGTCTTTGAGTTCAATTTTGTAAAATCGATTACAAGACGCTTATTAGGCCTACCGTATTCATCTACTCCTTTTTTGTCTACCACCCAAACCAGGCTATTATAAGGAGACCTTGATGGTCTAATTATACCATCTCTTAAAAGCTTTTTTACCTCACTGTTAACAAAGTCGATCATGGAGATTGGGTATGACTGGTATCTGGAATATATAGGCTCTTGGTCTTTCGTTCGAATCGTTGCTGAAATATTAGTATTGTACGGGAGGGATTCATTGGGGTTTGCGAAGACTGCTGCGTTTCTATGGATAACGTCGTAAAATTTCACTTCGATATCTTTTGGAATCGTTTCGAATGTTAAGTTGTTAACTGATTCTAAGCTCAAATACCTCAGGTTTTCCTGGCCACCTTGAAAAAAAAGAACATTCTGTCTAGTATCAAGCACACCATTAATTTGCTTAATAAAGCTAAAGCCAAGGATACCGTCAAATAATGGAATATTTTCTAACAAAAAGAAAGTTTCAGTTTTATTGAATATGTCCATGAGAGTTGCTTGTTTAATTATACTAGCACCGTGAACAGATTTAACGAGGAAAGGTTTCGAGAGTTTTTTTATATCTTCCAGAGCATGCTGTTTTTTTATGTAACTTTTAGAGGATCCGGTATCAACTAAAAGTTTTATATTATGGCTTCCTACTATTCGTTCAATGTAGGGGAGAACTGATTTTCCCCTAAAAAATTTGTTTCGTCTTCAAAAGATAAGTTTTCTACAGTCTGGTCTTCTGGCAAAGCAGAATTGTTTGAACTGATAGGTTTCTCTTCCCTAGGTTGTAGTCGTTCGAATTCGTGATTTAAATGGTTTATGCCCTACATATAAAATCAACTATACCAAATTACAACAAATACCTAAATGCTTTTCTTTTAAATGAAAAAAATAAGTGCTTGAAGATATTTTCGATAGTTAACCCAAAAGCTATAAAATTAAAAATTCTTGAAAAATTTTAACTAGAAATTATAAAGAAATCTTCAAATTCGATTTGTATTTAAGACAACAAATACATAATTATGTTATTTTCAAAAGACTAAAATTGTTATTAGAATAATAACAATAATACCAATATTATTAATATTGATATTTTATTAGTGAATTAATTACAGAATTAAGCAGCGAAGTTCCAACACTTCGTTTCAGCATTTAAACAAACTATTTTAACAATTAAGAAACGTTCGAGTACAATATATCTACATATGCACATATTGTGTTGCTTTATAGACAACTAAACAAAATGGGTTGCTCACGTCAGAAAGTGCAATTATGCATTTTTACACACTTGCAAGAGTTGACGTGAATACCTCCAATAATTTTTTATTCCTTAATTAAACATTGAATGAGCCGTAATAAAAATATGTGGCTAAGTTACAATACACAGTCTCAAAGAAGTAATAATAATGAAATATAATAAATTTTAAGACTAATTCAGATTTATCCAAACCAAATATAAAATAAATTTTGTTGTACTTTAATAATTATAATAGTAATAATAATAATAGTACTACTGCGTTCTGTTGGAAAAACTTCTTCGTAACTTCTTCGTCTTCCAATAATTGAGTTGCTCAAGTATTCCCGTATCGATCGATGGTTTCTCCACGTGTTAATACTTTTATTTATTGTAATTTAGTCTTTATTATGTTAATGCGTTTTTTTTTTATTTTTAGATAGGTATATTGTTGTTAACCATCTTTCATTAATGTGGTTAATCAAATATTTACAAATCTATATCGTTTTACACATCAATTATTTTATTATAGTTTACTTTTTGTTGAGTGATCTTGTAGTTGATGGCATGAATTCTTCTGAAACTCTGTTTTTGTATAAATATTTGCTCTTTATTAGCTCTTCTTTTTTTAACTTTTTGTAATAAGATCAATATGGAGAGATTTCAACTGTGATTGTTTTATTCTATGCCTTTTTTTACACACAATATTTTTCTCTTTATGTTGAGATCTGCATATTGATAATAACAATCTTTCAATAATAATTATTTTATAATATGTTTTTTTGAGAGATCTTGTTGTTATCGGAATGATTTCTTTTGAACCTTGGTTTTTATTACACAAATACTTGCTCTTTATCAGTTCTTCTATTTTAAAAATGTTTTTTTTTTACAATAAGATCAATATGAAGAAATTCCGAGTTCTTTTGAACCTTGGTTTTTTTTACCACAAATATTTGCTCTTTATCAGTTTTTCTATTTTAAAAATGTTTTTTTTTTACAGTAAGATCAATATGAACAAATTCTGCATGTAGCTTTGTAAGACTGTACTTTTTTTAAATTTTAAAGAAAAATTTTTTAAAGTTCTGTTATTGTTGTTGGGCGCCAATTATGTGTTGCTATTCGCGTGAATTAAAACACATCGGTCAATTGTCTTACAAATATTTATTAATTTTAGTCTTAAGATTGTTTTAGCCACAATTCTATTTCAGTTACAATTGTCACGATTTATATTAATGATAATTAATATTTATATGATTTATATTAATGATAATTAATTAATTAGGTTTCAAATTTCATTTCATATCTTCGAGATTTTTAATTATAACTTCTATGAAGTCCTTAATTTACAAATTGTTACACCTTGTCTAGGAAAAGTGTTTTATTCTTTGTTCAACAATTTAATGTTCAATTTTATTACAAATACATATTTTAATACTTCTATGTAGTTCTTTTTACCCAACTATGTCGATTCAGTGATACTTACGAATGACTTAATAAGTATAGTTAAAAATATGTAAGAAGTCTATATTTTCAACTGCCAGCACTCTCTGCTCTCAAAGAGGGGAATATTTATCAATACTTATCACAAAGCAATATAAAAACATCGGCACTGATGGCAATCGATGTTGCGCTATAAGTGTTATCTTAACTTACATACGTATGAAAATATATGACTAGGCTTAACTTCCAGTGGATAAACTTAAAACTTTATTGGACATACAGTCTATTAAAGCAAAAATTAAACCACTTTTATTCAATAACCTAGCAAATACAGTATACTATTTTAAAAACGAATAACAATAGTTCACTGGTAATTTTTTTATTATTTATGTACATATATTTATATGATAAAAACTAATCTGTCTTCAATCTAGAGCTGGAAAACTATCGATAGTCACGCCATTCGATATTTTCGATAGTTTTCGGAAAACTATCGATACTATCGATAGTATCGAATTATTTACCTTGATATAAATAAAGAAGGTACTTCCATTCTTAAAACTTAATATAACGTATGTTTTATTAAGTCCCTTGAGAAAACCTCTTTATTGCAAAGTTTTTCATACAAAAATACACTATAGCTATAACGAACAAATTCTGAGCAAAAAAGCCTCTTTATAGCGAAATATTCCTTCAAGTGCCTCAATATAACGAAATCAGAATAAATTCTAAATGGTAAAGTCCCGTTATAAAAGCACCGAAGTCTAAATGTATTTACAAGTGCATTTGTAAAGCCTCTATACAACGAAATACTCGTACAAAAGCCTCTATACAACGAAGTGCTCGTACAAAAGCCTCTATACAACGAAATACTAGTACAAAAGACTCTATACAACGAAGTAAGAATAATATTATGTATAGCAAAATGATAAAGTCCAGTTATGAAAGAACGAATTCTTAGTGTGTGTGCTGTTTCATTTTTTATTTACCTCATGAAATATAAACTTTTATTAGCATTCTCATGTTAAATAGAATTTGAATAAAGAAAACTATAGTTATAACCAGGGAAACCGCAAATATGCAATTGCATGTTTTTTCTTGTATCACGTATTAATGCGGGGACAAGATATTTATCCGTTTCAGCACTTTTTATGAATTTTGTCATCGATTTGTTAGTGCATATTTTGGCATATTTTACGCTTTAAAGCATGTTTATGCATATATCAGTTTTACACGCATACTTTTAACATATTTTCGAATTTTTAGAGCATAATTTACGCTTTTAGGGCATATTTTGATATTTTATAAAATTTATTTTATTTCAACCCGCTTGGCACCACCATCTTTTTTTTTAAACATCCCATTCCGAAAAAAATATATGAACTATTTTTTCTAACAACTCATTAAAATTTCATTTTCGAAATAAAAATTTAAGTTTTAAAGAAAAAGTTTTCCCTGCGCTATCTGGGTTAATATGCTTACAAATTAAGGGGTTGGTCCACATTTCATTTTTATTTTTCGCCATCTAAGTATCTGTTCCAATGTTCCATGTAGTGTATAAATTTTTTGTATATTTAACGCAGTTTTACGGACGTTAGTTGCAATACAAATTCAGCTTAGCTATGTGTGATTTACTCTGCCCCGAGAAGACCTTGAAGGAACATTATTAATGTATGAAAGTTCATTAAGATGAGACAGAAATGATTTTTATTTGAAATTCTAGGTCAATATTTTATTATTTATTGCAATAAAAATTATAAACAGAAATTTTGTCTTATTTATCCAAAATACAGTTCCAAAGCCTTAATTCTGATATCGTGATCTTTTGAAATTGAAGTTAAATTATTATGTATCCAATAAAAATTAATTTGTATTATTTGTTTTAGTCAAAATTTTTATACTAATTTTATTTTAACCTGCACTTCCAATCCAGTTATTCTTTGTTAATTATATTTCCTGTTTTTGTTTATTTATTTTTTTCTTATTTTATATGCAAATGTTGTTGAATTTTTGATTAAAAAATATAATTTAATTTACAAATAAACCAAATTATTCTATATTTAAGAGCATATTTTTTGACTTTTAAGTGCATATTTACAAGTTTTTAGTGCATATTGAATGCGCATAAAAAACTTTTTTTAGAGCATATTTTTGGTTTCCCTGGTTATAACGCATTTTTTTCGTATTTCTTCAAATTTCGTTGTATCAAGGTTTTCTGATTATATTTATAGCGAATCAATGGCTATGGAATTCGTTATATCGAAGTTTCAATGTACAATATTACGCCAATCGAAGACTTTACCGTTATAGAGTCTGATCACAATGTAACGATAATTTATTGCGGTGCGGTTTTTCATACGATTTGGAAGTAAAACACCGCAGTGCGGAACGGTATAAAATTAAAATCTATTTTATTTTCTCTGTGGACTTTCTTATTCTCTCAATTTTTGACTATCTTTCTCTTTCTGATGTTACCATAGTTTTTGAATAATTGGCGATGTTCACAACATTATTGTGAACAAAAAAATGATTTTGAAGTTCAAAAACGTTTGCCATAAAATATAAAAGTTTAAAAAATATATCAAATATATCTGCCAATATATAAAATGTTAATAATTTCTTGTATTTATTATCATTACAAAATATTATATATGTATGTATATATATATATACATATATATGTATATATGTTCCCGTCGTTCCTATAAGGAGCATAGGTGGTCCATTACAAAACATTAAACAAATAGTAAATTTTTTAGAAAATTTTATAAAAATTATCTACAAAAAAAATTTATACAAATTTAAACAAACACTGACAAGTATTGCCGTAGCCGTCTTCCCTTGTATTATGTTTATTGTTTTCTCCCGCAACGAGAAATCGCACCGCACCGCAAACATTGTATTTAGACTCATACGTGACGTCACACGTCTATTGAAGAGTTGCCATTAAGGCTTGGAAAAATCGAATGAAAGGCTTAAAGCATAAGTATAGGAAACTTGCCTTTAACTAAAGCCAGGATATTTTCTGTGCCATAAATGGGTCTGCATTATGAAATCTTCATTTATTATTTATTTTATTTTATTTTTTATTTATTATTCCATTTATAATAATAACAATAAAAAAATTAAGTTGTAATAATGCAAAGATATTTTATCGGGCAGACCAAATCCTACCTTGAACTAAAGGCAAGTTTAGAAAATGGCCCTAAAAACTTTAAACAAAGAAATCGCAACAATCAAATTCTATTCGACTTTATTTTATTTTCTCTACAAAAATGTTTCTTGTTTTTTATTGAGATTTTCTTTTAAATTTTGAAAATCTACAAAGCGATTAATTTTGAATTTTATTAGTTATTTAATATTTTATGTGTTAATACATAGCACCAAATCGAAACATACCAAAACATACATATTTTTAAAAACCTATTATCTAATTTGGTTCAGACTGAATTTGTTATTTGTGTATTTAGTAAAATGACAGCATTTTTAATATTTTTTGTTAAATTTTAGAAAGTAAAATGTTTAAACATCAAAAACTGTACATCATTTTACCAAGTAAGCAAATAACAAATTCAGTGTGAACCGCACTAATATTTTGTTGGCATAACACCCCTTCTAGCAGGTACATTATAAAAATTACAAAACGAATGACAAATTTAAATAAATTCATAAAAATCCACCATTAGATGCGGCTTGAAAAACTTTTTCAGATGATATATTTTTTTAAATGTTGTCTTGAGATAAAATATGCAAAAAAACTACAAAAATACTCATTTTTAGACACGGTCCAGTTCACGAACGGTCATCCTCTACACCACTAAAATGGTTTTGGAAGTCTCATTAAAAATTCTGAACTTTAATCTGAGAGGTGTAACAAGAAATTTTTTCTGTGAATGTATAATGAATATTATACAACATATGAGTCCGGCAGACAATACGAGACAAAATGAGCTTTAATTGATGGAAATAAAAAAGCTTGGGCTGACATTTCATTATCATTAATTGAAATCACTTACAACGCCCTTCCAAGCCCTATTTTTAAAGTAATGTCATATAAAGGAGGTTATACTCATTATTAACCGATTTATTCATAAACGCTTTATAATACCTTAATAAGCAAAACTCGAAAAAATACTATTTATAAATGCTTAATAGCCTATTAAACGTTTCATAACTTAGACATTTTTATTGTAGCCTCTATGCAACTTTAAGCGTTTGATAAACTATTATAAAGAAGAATTTCTTGATTTTTTTCGTCGCTTATGTAAGATTTTCTGTGGTTTTTCTCTTTTCTGTTTCTTGTTTACTCTAATGCATTTCTCCTGAGTAATATTCTTGGACATATTAATTTATGTACATATGCATGATATAAATATAGAAGGTACTTCCATTCGCTATTTTTTTTTTAAATAAGTATTTTTGAAGATTTTTTTTGAGAGAAATAAAAAAAAGGTTCCCATATCGTAAAAAATATAAGTCTTCCCCATAAAATGTTTACAAAAATGTGTAATTATCTTAACAAAAGTTGAGAATAAATAAAGTGATATACATGACTACACATCTGTGATGTTTAAAAAGTGGTTATGTAATAACTTAGCGCATCTTTTTGAATTTTCTGCCTAAAATAAGTATTTTAACTCTATTTTCATCCAAATTGATTGATGATTTTGATTATTTGACAATGAATTTTTATTAAGTTCAACCAAAATTGATTGATATTACATCTAGTTTAATTGCAACATGTTTTTCTAAAAAATTACTTTTACAGATTTTGCAGGCTCTTCGACACTGTTGGTGTACACCAGATATTGTAGAGAACGCAAAGAATGCTACATTATTTTTTTTAAAATGACGTTTTGTACGTCCATAGGTTGTAAATATGCAGCTCATTTTCGCTTTCTTTAACACAACAATACATTTACAATGCATTTCATTGCTTTGCAAGATAATAAAACATTTATCATCACAATTTTTTTTAATTGTTTGAATTTATAAAAAAAACTTCTCAAATAATTTTTCAATAAAATTTTCAAACAAACAGGAAACAGAGGGGAAATATTAAATTAATACGGTAGCACGATTTTACTGTAAACTTCAGAATACCTTTCCTTGTCAAAAGGTGAATGTCAAGAAAAAATGAGAGAATGGAAGTACCTTTTATATATATATATCTATAACTAGAGTTAATATGTTATAAACTTTCATTTAAACAAATGAGAAGTTCAACAAATAACAAAGTTGAAACAAGAACTCAATAATCAACATGTTTTTTATTTTCTTACTTTACTACATTGGCTGACTTTTTTTCAGCTCTAGTTGTAGTTGTAAAAAGTATGTAAAGAAAATAAATGTAAATAACAACAACAGCTATATAAGAATAGAGTGTTGCCACACAAGTATTTTTGATCTGGTGCAGTCAAGTTAACCCTTTCGCGGACACGTCGCCATATGCCGACACTACGAAACGCTTAAATTGGACACGTCGGTATATGCCGACATAGAAAAAAAATACGTATATAAACACGTCGGACATAGGCGACGTCAACTGTATTGGTTTTTTATGTAGTAACATATTGTGTGCCACTACAGAACCAATCAGATTTAAGCTAGTGCCCCAATTCGATTTTTTTTTTCTCTTTAATCTATAACGGAAATTTTCGTTAGTGGGAGAAAAACATCACGTCGGCTATAGCCGACGTAGTTGTTTGTATTTTTGCACGGTTCCAAAAAAAGTGTCGTTGCGTGAGGACATAATATTTTTGGTAACTTTTATATATTTTTTACTTTATAAATTAATTATAGAAATGGATCACGGAAAGCGACAAGAACATTTACAACAGTTGTTTGATGAGTGCACACACACATTATATTTTTTTTGTTTTCAGTAAAAATTTAATACTCAGTAATCCTTGTGGACTAACAATAAGTAGGGTTTGTACCCAAAACTGAAATCCGAATAAATTCATGTGTCATTCTGTTAACATTTTCTAAATTTCGTGTGTCCGCGAAAGGGTTAATAAATAGTTCTATCTCTTTGTTATTTTGGCCAGTATTTAGGTTTAAGTTGATTTCCTTTTAAGCTAATTGGGCCTAATATTTCAATGCAAATAAAAATCCATTTATTTGCAGTTTTTCCCGACGTTTCGTAGATTTTTTGTCTACTTTTTCAAGGGATCGTAATTCATGGAATAATTAATTACATAGGTACATATACATATTTTTCATATTGAATAACAATACTCAACATTAAAACATATATTAACAAATATAACATTTTTTAAACACAACTTAACTTAATATCACAGATCTGTTTCGTTTAAAGCTACTTTGTAGTTTGTTTATATATGTTTTAATGTTGAGTATTGTTATTCAATATGAAAAATATGTATATGTACCTATGTAATTAATTATTCCATGAATTACGATCCCTTGAAAAAGTAGACAAAAAATCTACGAAACGTCGGGAAAAACTGTAAATAAATGGATTTTTATTTGCATTGAAATATTATTTTTGAAAAACTACAAAGTAGCTTTAAACGAAACAGATCTGTGATATTAAGTTAAGTTGTGTTTAAAAAATGTTATATTTGTTTATATATGTTTTAATGTTGAGTATTGTTATTCAATATGAAAAATATGTATATGTACCTATGTAATTAATTATTCCATGAATTACGATCCCTTGAAAAAGTAGACAAAAAATCTACGAAACGTCGGGAAAAACTGTAAATAAATGGATTTTTATTTGCATTGAAATATTAGGCCCAATTAGCTTAAAAGGAAATCAACTTAATAAATAGTGTTTTATTTTTGGGAATTGCTACAATTTAAGTTTAATGTTTATTAACGCACTAATAATCCCAAATTATTATTTTACTTAATTAGTAAAATAACTTTTTTATTAAAAATACATTTAAATTGATTATTTAGGGGTTTAGCTGGATCCTATGCGCATTTCACTGTTGCTAATGCAGATCATCAGGGAACTGCACCAGGTCAAAAATACTTGTGTGGCAACACTCTTTGACATTTTGTACGTCCACAGTTTGTAAATATGCAGCTCATTTTCGCTTTCTTTAACACAACAATACATTTACAATGCATTTCATTGCTTTGCAAGATAATAAAACATTTATCATCACAATTTTTTTTAATTGTTTTAATTTATAAAAAAAACTTCTGAAATAATTTTTCAATAAAATTTTCAAACAAACAGGAAACCGAGGGGAAATATTAAATTAATACGGTAGCACGATTTTACTGTAAACTTCAGAATACCTTTCCTTGTCAAAAAGTGAATGTCAAGAAAAAATGAGAGAATGGAAGTACCTTTTATATATATATCATATTATTTACTTGCGGTCTACACGTAACATAAAATGACTAACTTTAAGTTTAACGTTTGTTAACGCACTAATAATCCCAAATTATTATTTTACTTAATTAGTAAAATAACTGTTTTATTAAAAATACATTTAAATTGATTAGTGAGGGGTTTAGCTGGATCCTATGCGCATTTCACTGTTGCTAATGCAGATCATCAGGGAACCTTTACCCAAAAATATTAGAACAACTAGAGTTATTATGTTGTAAACTTTCATTTAAACAAATGAGAAGTTCAACAAATAACAAAGTTGAAACAAGAACTCAATAATCAACATGTTTTTTATTTTCTTACTTTACTACATTGGCTGACTTTTTTTCAGCTCTAGTTGTAGTTGTAAAAAGTATGTAAAGAAAATAAATGTAAATAACAACAACAGCTATATAAGAATAGAGTGTTTCCACACAAGTATTTTTGATCTGGTGCAGTCAAGTTAATAAATAGTGTTTTATTTTTGGGAATTGCTACAATTTAAGTTTAACGTTTATTAACGCACTAATAATCCCAAATTATTATTTTACTTAATTAGTAAAATAGCTTTTTTATTAAAAATACATTTAAATTGATTATTGAGGGGTTTAGCTGGATCCTATGCGCATTTCACTGTTGCTAATGCAGATCATCAGGGAACGAACCTTTACCCAAAAATCTTAGAACAACTAGAGTTATTATGTTATAAACTTTCATTTAAACAAATGAGAAGTTCAACAAATAACAAAGTTGAAACAAGAACTCAATAATCAACATGTTTTTTATTTTCTTACTTTACTACATTGGCTGACTTTTTTTCAGCTCTAGTTGTAGTTGTAAAAAGTATGTAAAGAAAATAAATGTAAATAACAACAACAGCTATATAAGAATAGAGTGTTGCCACACAAGTATTTTTGACCTGGTGCAGTCAAGTTAATAAATAGTGTTTTATTTTTGGGAATTGCTACAATTTAAGTTTAACGTTTATTAACGCACTAATAATCCCAAATTATTATTTATTTAATTAGTAAAATAGCTTTTTTATTAAAAAATACATTTAAATTGATTATTGAGGGGTTTAGCTGGATCCTATGCGCATTTCAATGTTGCTAATGCAGATCATCAGGGAACCTTTACCCAAAAATATTAGAACAACTAGAGTTATTATGTTGTAAACTTTCATTTAAACAAATGAGAAGTTCAACAAATAACAAAGTTGAAACAAGAACTCAATAATCAACATGTTTTTTATTTTCTTACTTTACTACATTGGCTGACTTTTTTTCAGCTCTAGTTGTAGTTGTAAAAAGTATGTAAAGAAAATAAATGTAAATAACAACAACAGCTATATAAGAATAGAGTGTTGCCACACAAGTATTTTTGACCTGGTGCAGTCAAGTTAATAAATAGTGTTTTATTTTGGGAATTGCTACAATTTAAGTTTAACGTTTAACGCACTAATAATCCCAAATTATTATTTTACTTAATTAGTAAAATTACTTTTTTATTAAAAATACATTTAAATTGATTATTAAGGGGTTTAGCTGGATCCTATGCGCATTTCACTGTTGCTAATGCAGATCATCAGGAACCTTTACCCAAAAATATTAGAACAACTAGAGTTATTATGTTGTAAACTTTCATTTAAACAAATGAGAAGTTCAACAAATAACAAAGTTGAAACAAGAACTCAATAATCAAAATGTTTTTTATTTTCTTATTTTACTACATTGGCTGACTTTTTTTCAGCTCTAGTTGTAGTTGTAAAAAGTATGTAAAGAAAATAAATGTAAATAACAACAACAGCTATATAAGAATAGAGTGTTGCCACACAAGTATTTTGGACTTTCTTATTCTCTCAATTTTTGACTATCTTTCTCTTTCTGATGTTGCCATAGTTTTTGAATAATTGGCGATGTTCACAACATTATTGTGAACAAAAAAATGATTTTGAAGTTCAAAAACGTTTGCCATAAAATATAAAAGTTTAAAAAATATATCAAATATATCTGCCAATATATAAAATGTTAATAATTTCTTGTATTTATTATCATTACAAAATATTATATATGTATGTATATATATATATACATATATATGTATATATGTTCCCGTCGTTCCTATAAGGAGCATAGGTGGTCCATTACAAAACATTAAACAAATAGTAAATTTTTTAGAAAATTTTATAAAAATTACACAGTGTTACAAAATTGAATGAAGTAGAAAAACCTGGGACCGCATATTATTTTTCTTGTAGGGCTTGTCGAGTTAAAGAAGAATCCAATAGTGAAATATGCCGGACACCTCCAAAATCCGGATTTACGGTTAAAAAACCGGTTTTTTTACCTTTGCGCACTTATAAGCCTGTAACTTTTTTGATAATGATCAGATTTTCAATTTCTTACTAGATTTGGAAAGAAGAAACTGAGATCTTTCGAATGATATATAATTTTGTTAAGAAAACTTGAGGAATTTTGGTGTTATTGTCCAGCAAACACGAATTTTGTAGATTTTTCAAAAATTTTTCAACTTTGGTGACGTTTTTATACACTATTTTATTAAGAAACTATAATACAATTGAATTTATTCAAAAAGTACATTTAGTTACAATTACAATGCATATTTGGGGTTAAAAATAGATAAGCAATTGACTGAGTTATTTAACTTTTCATGAAAACAAAATTTTTTCCAAAATGCCTGCACAATGTTTTTGGTGTTGTTTTTATGCACCTTCTATTAAGTTACAAATCAATGTTATCCTAAACACAAAAAAAAATTGTAATGAGAGTTTTAGTCATTCAAAAATATTGTCTTTTTCGTGTTCTTTTTATGCACTTTCCTTAAAATTACAAATCACTGTTAGCGTAAACACAACAAAAATTATAGTTTTTCTTTAATATGACATTTTGTTAATGTCTTCTTTTTCACTTTGAATCTGTGTATTTAAAAAATTTTTCACAATTTAATAAAAATCGTGTGCAATTTAAATTAAAATTAATTAAAAAATGTGTGACAATCGTAACAAATTTTGCTATATTTGTGGTTTATTTGCTGATATCAGTCACCGGCGTGGTTTTAAAAACAATATTGGAGTGGTAGAAGTGTACAATAAAGTATTTAATCGTTTTTTTATACTAGTCGCTGGTACGAGCCAAAATTTGTTTGTCAATATTTCTGTAATACATTAAAAAAAAAGAAAATTCAACCTTCGTTTGTTTTGCCCTTTTCTACGCCTATGATTTGGCATCATCAGCCATATCATAAACCAAATGATTGGTACTTTTGTCAAACCGATGTTTTAGGTCACTGTTTTAAAACGCGCAAACACATTAAGTATGCAAATGTTGCAACTGTTATAAAACCGATACCTGCAAGCAATGATCTACCGACAACGAGCAAATCTGTCGATGTAACAGAAAGAGATTTTGAACAAAAAGAGTTCCTTCCATCCACACATTTTTTAATTAATTTTAATTTAAATTGCACACGATTTTTATTAAATTGTGAAAAATTTTTTAAATACACAGATTCAAAGTGAAAAAGAAGACATTAACAAAACGTCATATTAAAAGAAAAACTATAATTTTTGTTGTGTTTACGCTAACAGTGATTTGTAATTTTAAGGAAAGTGCATAAAAAGAGCACGAAAAAGACAATATTTTTGAATGACTAAAACTCTCATTACAATTTTTTTTTGTGTTTAGGATAACATTGATTTGTAACTTAATAGAAGGTGCATAAAAACAACACCAAAAACATTGTGCAGGCATTTTGGAAAAAATTTTGTTTTCATGAAAAGTTAAATAACTCAGTCAATTGCTTATCTATTTTTAACCCCAAATATGCATTGTAATCGTAACTAAATGTACTTTTTGAATAAATTCAATTGTATTATAGTTTCTTAATAAAATAGTGTATAAAAACGTCACCAAAGTTGAAAAATTTTTGAAAAATCTACAAAATTCGTGTTTGCTGGACAATAACACCAAAATTCCTCAAGTTTTCTTAACAAAATTATATATCATTCGAAAGATCTCAGTTTCTTCTTTCCAAATCTAGTAAGAAATTGAAAATCGGATCATTATCAAAAAAGTTACAGGTTTATAAGTGCGCAAAGGTAAAAAAACCGGTTTTTTAACCGTAAATCCGGATTTTGGAGGTGTCCGGCATATTTCACTATTGGATTCTTCTTTAACTCGACAAGCCATACAAGAAAAATAATGTGCGGTCCCAGGTTTTTTGGACTGTCGCACCGTGTTATCTACAAAAAAAATTGATAGAAATTTAAACAAACACTGACAAGTATTGCCGTAGCCGTCTTCCCTTGTATTATAGACCTGCGTAAATTGTCTTGAAATTTAAATACGTCTTGTTTTTTAAATGTATTCTCATTGCTGCATTATACTTAACCAATAATAAATGCTGTCGCATTATAAGCAACGCACGATAGGTGCATTGGTATATGTGTATATGAGTGCTAACAAGCAATGTCGTCAAGACTTCTTGTTACGAACAAACTGTCAACAAAGTAGTGTTGATACGTGTATGCTTGTTATTTTCCATATTGTACGTTTGAGTGTGTGTGTAAGATGTAGATGGTAAGCTATTATGTGTTTAAGGGAGGTTTTTTTAAGCAAGCGCACACAACTAATGTAAATGCATGTGAACGTTTGTTTGTGTGAAGAAAAATAGAAGAGCATACACACAACGTGTGTGTGCATGTACATGCATGACGCTTTTATACGCGCCCATGCGTAGAAAGAAACAAGCATCACAAATTTTTCAGTCACGAAGTATTTTCTTCTTTACTCCTATACTTGCAATAACTGAAACAAATTCTTGCAAACAGTGTTGCTTAGCGTTTGTTTTAGAAAACTTCGCTGTAGTAAAGCATTTGAAAAATCCCTCATGTCTTGAAAGTTCTTATAAATAGTCTTGTGCAGGACTTTACCTTGTATTATGTTTATTGTTTTCTCCCGCAACGAGAAATCGCACCGCACCGCAAACATTGTATTTAGACTCATACGTGACGTCACACGTCTATTGAAGAGTTGCCATTAAAGCTTGGAAAAATCGAATGAAAGGCTTAAAGCATAAGTATAGGAAACTTGCCTTTAACTAAAGCCAGGATTTTTTCTGTGCCATAAATGGGTCTGCATTATGAAATCTTCATTTATTATTTATTTTATTTTATTTTTTATTTATTATTCCATTTATAATAATAACAATAAAAAAATTAAGTTGTAATAATGCAAAGATATTTTATCGGGCAGACCAAATCCTACCTTGAACTAAAGGCAAGTTTAGAAAATGGCCCTAAAAACTTTAAACAAAGAAATCGCAACAATCAAATTCTATTCGACTTTATTTTATTTTCTCTACAAAAATGTTTCTTGTTTTTTATTGAGATTTTCTTTTAAATTTTGAAAATCTACAAAGCGATTAATTTTGAATTTTATTAGTTATTTAATATTTTATGTGTTAATACATAGCACCAAATCGAAACATACCAAAACATACATATTTTTAAAAACCTATTATCTAATTTGGTTCAGACTGAATTTGTTATTTGTGTATTTAGTAAAATGACAGCATTTTTAATATTTTTTGTTAAATTTTAGAAAGTAAAATGTTTAAACATCAAAAACTGTACATCATTTTACCAAGTAAGCAAATAACAAATTCAGTGTGAACCGCACTAATATTTTGTTGGCATAACACCCCTTCTAGCAGGTACATTATAAAAATTACAAAACGAATGACAAATTTAAATAAATTCATAAAAATCCACCATTAGATGCGGCTTGAAAAACTTTTTCAGATGATATATTTTTTTAAATGTTGTCTTGAGATAAAATATGCAAAAAACTACAAAAATACTCATTTTTAGACACGGTCCAGTTCACGAACGGTCATCCTCTACACCACTAAAATGGTTTTGGAAGTCTCATTAAAAATTCTGAACTTTAATCTGAGAGGTGTAACAAGAAATTTTGTCTGTGAATGTATAATGAATATTATACAACATACGAGTCCGGCAGACAATACGAGACAAAATGAGCTTTAATTGCTGGAAATAAAAAAGCTTGGGCTGACATTTCATTATCATTAATTGAAATCACTTACAACGCCCTTCCAAGCCCTATTTTTAAAGTAATGTCATATAAAGGAGGTTATACTCATTATTAACCGATTTATTCATAAACGCTTTATAATACCTTAATAAGCAAAACTCGAAAAAATACTATTTATAAATGCTTAACAGCCTATTAAACGTTTCATAACTTAGACATTTTTATTGTAGCCTCTATGCAACTTTAAGCGTTTGATAAACTATTATAAAGAAGAATTTCTTGATTTTTTTCGTCGCTGATGTAAGATTTTCTGTGGTTTTTCTCTTTTCTGTTTCTTGTTTACTCTAATGCATTTCTCCTGAGTAATATTCTTGGACATATTAATTTATGTACATATGCATGATATAAATATAGAAGGTACTTCCATTCGCTATTTTTTTTTTAAATAAGTATTTTTGAAGATTTTTTTTGAGAGAAATAAAAAAAAGGTTCCCATATCGTAAAAAATATAAGTCTTCCCCATAAAATGTTTACAAAAATGTGTAATTATCTTAACAAAAGTTGAGAATAAATAAAGTGATATACATGACTACACATCTGTGATGTTTAAAAAGTGGTTATGTAATAACTTAGCGCATCTTTTTGAATTTTCTGCCTAAAATAAGTATTTTAACTCTATTTTCATCCAAATTGATTGATGATTTTGATTATTTGACAATGAATTTTCATTAAGTTCAACAAAAATTGATTGATATTACATCTAGTTTAATTGTAACATGTTTTTCTAAAAAATTACTTTTACAGATTTTGCAGGCTCTTCGACACTGTTGGTGTACACCAGATATTGTAGCGAACGCAAAGAATGCTACATTATTATTTTTAAAATGACATTTTGTACGTCCACAGTTTGTAAATATGCAGCTCATTTTCGCTTTCTTTAACACAACAATACATTTACAATGCATTTCATTGCTTTGCAAGATAATAAAACATTTATCATCACAATTTTTTTTTAATTGTTTGAATTTATAAAAAAAACTTCTGAAATAATTTTTCAATAAAATTTTCAAACAAACAGGAAACAGAGGGGAAATATTAAATTAATACGGTAGCACGATTTTACTGTAAACTTCAGAATACCTTTCCTTGTCAAAAGGTGAATGTCAAGAAAAAATGAGAGAATGGAAGTACCTTTTATATATATATCATGTTATTTACTTGGGGTCTACACGTAACATAAAATGACTAACTTTAAGTTTAACGTTTATTAACGCACTAATAATCCCAAATTATTATTTTACTTAATTAGTAAAATAACTTTTTTATTAAAAATACATTTAAATTGATTATTGAGGGGTTTAGCTGGATCCTATGCGCATTTCACTGTTGCTAATGCAGATCATCAGGGAACCTTTACCCAAAAATCTTAGAACAACTACAGTTATTATGTTATAAACTTTCATTTAAACAAATGAGAAGTTCAACAAATAACAAAGTTGAAACAAGAACTCAATAATCAACATGTTTTTTATTTTCTTAGTCCCCTTTCACACACGTCAGGTCTGACTCGTCAAGTCTTGAGTTTTTAGGAGAGAGAGGAAAAGAGAATGGAGAGGGGTAAAGACTTGACCGTACCAGTCAAGTTTGCTTTTTCGTTTTGTTTTGTCATTCGTAATACTCTACGACGACGCAAATTGATGAGACTTGATCACTTGACTTGACGGTGTGTATGAACACGAATGCAGGTTCAAAATAAAATTGAACAAAAACTGCTCAGGTAAACCTGACGTGTGTGAAAGAGGACTTACTTTACTACATTGGCTGACTTTTCTTCAGCTTTAGTTGTAGTTGTAAAAAGTATGTAAGGAAAATAAATGTAAATAACAACAACAGCTATATAAGAATAGAGTGTTGCCACACAAGTATTTTTGACCTGGTGCAGTCAAAGTAAAATAATAATTTGGGATTATTAGTGCGTTAATAAACGTTAAACTTAAATTGTAGCAATTCCCAAAAATAAAACACTATGTATTAACTTGACTGCACCAGGTCAAAAATACTTGTGTGGCAACACTCTATTCTTATATAGCTGTTGTTGTTATTTACATTTATTTTCCTTACATACATTTTACAACTACAACTAAAGCTGAAGAAAAGTCAGCCAATGTAGTAAAGTAAGTCCTCTTTCACACACGTCAGGTTTACCTGAGCAGTTTTTGTTCAATTTTATTTTGAACCTGCATTCGTGTTCATACACACCGTCAAGTCAAGTGATCAAGTCTCATCAATTTGCGTCGTCGTAGAGTATTACGAATGACAAAACAAAACGAAAAAGCAAACTTGACTGGTACGGTCAAGTCTTTACCCCTCTCCATTCTCTTTTCCTCTCTCTCCTAAAAACTCAAGACTTGACGAGTCAGACCTGACGTGTGTGAAAGGGGACTAAGAAAATAAAAAACATGTTGATTATTGAGTTCTTGTTTCAACTTTGTTATTTGTTGAACTTCTCATTTGTTTAAATGAAAGTTTATAACATAATAACTCTAGTTGTTCTAAGATTTTTGGGTAAAGGTTCCCTGATGATCTGCATTAGCAACAGTGAAATGCGCATAGTATCCAGCTAAACCCCTGAATAATCACTTTAAATGTAGTTTTAATAAAAAAGTTATTTTACTAATTAAGTAAAATAATAATTTGGGATTATTAGTGCGTTAATAAACGTTAAACTTAAATTGTAGCAATTCCCAAAAATAAAACACTATTTATAAAATGACTAACTAAAACATTAATTTCTAGTTAATGTTAAGTGTAGACTTCAAATGTTAATGTTTATATTCAGGTATCTCCCCAATATTTCTTATCAGGAACACACAACATGCTATAATGTATGGATGTAATCCGACACGGATTGGGTCAATTTATTACTGCCCTCTTTTAAACCAAACCTATCTCTTTAAACAACTCAGTTAAAATATTAGATGACAAAAAAGGAGATAGCACACAAAAGGGTATATTCGGTCTCTATTCCACAACCTTCAATCCTGCTAGGCAAAGCTCTAACGGTGTACTTTCTTACTTGTACTTGCAGTTAGTGTTAAAGAAAGTCATTTCATGTCAGCAGGAGACGAAGTGTTAGGAATGTTAAATTTAATTTTCAAATGAGTTTAGTTTTCAGTTTATATACATATGTATAACTCAGTGGAGATATTAAAAAATGTTCTTCTATCAAGAGTTGATCCATTACACCCGAAGTATCCTATATTACTAAGTCCATAAATTTATTATTTATTCTTTCGAGTTATGACGTTATTTGAGTAAATGAGCATATGTACTTACATGTTTTTTCAATAAAAGAAAACCAATATGTTCAATTTTATCGAGCTTATTGCCAATTTTGTAATTTACTTTTTCAACGATAGTATCGCTATCGGAATAAAACTATTGATAGTCTAAAGAAAAAGAAACTATCGATAGTTTGCCAGCTCTACTTCAATCTACAGGTTTCGAGAAATAGTAGAATAGACTTTAACTTTTTTTTTTTTTATTTAAAAGTTGGCGCCGATTTTTCTTAATACTACTTTCAAAAGTAGTTTTAATCTCCTTTTTTCTGGTTTGTCATTTTCCAATAATCAAAAATACTTTATTCAGAATTTAACTTTTGTTTTCTATTAATCATTATAATTTTTTATGTACTCAAATACTTTTCAAGATGATTGAAAAAGTTTATTAATTTTCTTTTCAGGTAACTCTATCAGATTTTCAGTTTAGAATAAGCTTGCCCAAACAACAATTGACTAAAAAATACGAATTCATAACTTTCCCCAAAAAAAGAAAAGCAAACATATTTTGAAACTATCCGATATCAAGGTTTTAGTCAATGAATTTTCTTAAGTATTTTAGTTGCAAGTGAATTATAATTACGGATTAAATGGTATGTAAATAATAGTTTTTGTAAATTTAGTTTAACAAAATCGGACTATTTGTTTTTGTTTTTTTTTTTCAAAATATTGAAAATTTTACTTAAAAATTATTAAAAAAAATTATCCATAGAACTTAAAAAGTTTACCATTTTTGTACTCAGGTAGCTATGAAGCACCAAACCTGTAGTGGTTATTCAAGCCTTTTTTGTGGTTTACCTGTGTTATCAATTTGGCTAAGAAAATTTTAATGCCATGAAAGTATTTTGATGTCTCGTTAAACCTTCATAGTGAACAGACGTCTTAGCGCAGTTTGTCTTATGCATACCACACAAGCAAAAAATCATACAAAAAAATATTCGTAGTACGTACTTACTACTTGATAAATAAGCTTTTTTTGCTTTGCTTATATTTTAACATAGTCAAAAACAACAAAAACCCAAACCAAAAAACAAAAACAAAGTGCCCTTGAGGAATACTCTTTATAAGTACCTCAAAAACAAATAATTGTGGAGTGAACGCTAACGGCAGAAATGCCTATTTTACTGTGAGCTCTGGAGCTTTAAATGAAAGCAATAAAAATAAAAAATCTGATGTGAGGCTCACTATGAGTTCTGAATATCGTAATGAAAACAATAAAAATAAAAAAATCTGATGATAGATTTTTTCTAACGGCAAAGCCGCTATTTCGTCAACGCTCAACTCCGCTTTGTGCAATGACAGCTAGTGATTCGTTAACATTGCCGTTGCCGTGGTCATCACTTACACAAGCTATCAACAGTAGCCTAAAACTCAAAGTCCAAGTCGGAATGAACAGATATGTAACTGTGATAAAGCGCGGGCGAAGTCCAGGTTCTACTAAAATTGCATCTGCTCCAAAGATATTTCTATGGATAACAGCGCATCCTCTACTGATCGTCAAACCAGTTTAAAAATATTGCAAGACGACAACGACAAACACGATTTACTTACGGACAAACCTCCAAGCCGTCACCAATATATTTGAGGGAACACAATTCAAACGCTCTTATCAAAAAATTAATTTCGGTCATTGGTGAGAATAAATTTCACTTTGTTCCAATAAAACGTGGCAACATTGATGAAACAAAAATTCAAAGTTATGAAGAAAAAGATTTCCGCAAAATTATATTTATAGCGAATCAATGGCTATGGAATTCGTTATATCGAAGTTTCACTGTACAATATTACGCCAATCGAAGACTTTACCGTTATAGAGTCTGAACACAATGTAACGATAATTTATTGCGGTGTGGTTTTTCATACGATTTGGAAGTAAAACACCGCAGTGCGGAACGGTATAAAATTAAAATCTATTTTATTTTCTCTGTGGACTTTCTTATTCTCTCAATTTTTGACTATCTTTCTCTTTCTGATGTTGCCATAGTTTTTGAATAATTGGCGATGTTCACAACATTATTGTGAACAAAAAAATGATTTTGCCATAAAATATAAAAGTTTAAAAAATATATCAAATATATCTGCCAATATATAAAATGTTAATAATTTCTTGTATTTATTATCATTACAAAATATTATATATGTATATATATATATATATATATGTATATATGTTCCCGTCGTTCCTATAAGGAGCATAGGTGGTCCATTACAAAACATTAAACAAATAGTAAATTTTTTAGAAAATTTTATAAAAATTATCTACAAAAAAAATTGATAGAAATTTAAACAAACACTGACAAGTATTGCCGTAGCCGTCTTCCCTTGTATTATGTTTATTGTTTTCTCCCGCAACGAGAAATCGCACCGCACCGCAAACATTGTATTTAGACTCATACGTGACGTCACACGTCTATTGAAGAGTTGCCATTAAAGCTTGGAAAAATCGAATGAAAGGCTTAAAGCATAAGTATAGGAAACTTGCCTTTAACTAAAGCCAGGATTTTTTCTGTGCCATAAATGGGTCTGCATTATGAAATCTTCATTTATTATTTATTTTATTTTATTTTTTATTTATTATTCCATTTATAATAATAACAATAAAAAAATTAAGTTGTAATAATGCAAAGATATTTTATCGGGCAGACCAAATCCTACCTTGAACTAAAGGCAAGTTTAGAAAATGGCCCTAAAAACTTTAAACAAAGAAATCGCAACAATCAAATTCTATTCGACTTTATTTTATTTTCTCTACAAAAATGTTTCTTGTTTTTTATTGAGATTTTCTTTTAAGTTTTGAAAATCTACAAAGCGATTAATTTTGAATTTTATTAGTTATTTAATATTTTATGTGTTAATACATAGCACCAAATCGAAACATACAAAAACATACATATTTTTAAAAACCTATTATCTAATTTGGTTCAGACTGAATTTGTTATTTGTGTATTTAGTAAAATGACAGCATTTTTAATATTTTTTGTTAAATTTTAGAAAGTAAAATGTTTAAACATCAAAAACTGTACATCATTTTACCAAGTAAGCAAATAACAAATTCAGTGTGAACCGCACTAATATTTTGTTGGCATAACACCCCTTCTAGCAGGTACATTATAAAAATTACAATACGAATGACAAATTTAAATAAATTCATAAAAATCCACCATTAGATGCGGCTTGAAAAACTTTTTCAGATGATATATTTTTTTAAATGTTGTCTTGAGATAAAATATGCAAAAAACTACAAAAATACTCATTTTTAGACACGGTCCAGTTCACGAACGGTCATCCTCTACACCACTAAAATGGTTTTGGAAGTCTCATTAAAAATTCTGAACTTTAATCTGAGAGGTGTAACAAGAAATTTTTTCTGTGAATGTATAATGAACATTATACAACATACGAGTCCGGCAGACAATACGAGACAAAATGAGCTTTAATTGATGGAAATAAAAAAGCTTGGGCTGACATTTCATTATCATTAATTGAAATCACTTATAACGCCCTTCCAAGCCCTATTTTTAAAGTAATGTCATATAAAGGAGGTTATACTCATTATTAACCGATTTATTCATAAACGCTTTATAATACCTTAATAAGCAAAACTCGAAAAAATACTATTTATAAATGCTTAATAGCCTATTAAACGTTTCATAACTTAGACATTTTTATTGTAGCCTCTATGCAACTTTAAGCGTTTGATAAACTATTATAAAGAAGAATTTCTTAATTTTTTTCGTCGCTGATGTAAGATTTTCTGTGGTTTTTCTCTTTTCTGTTTCTTGTTTACTCTAATGCATTTCTCCTGAGTAATATTCTTGGACATATTAATTTATGTACATATGCATGATATAAATATAGAAGGTACTTCCATTCGCTATTTTTTTTTTAAATAAGTATTTTTGAAGATTTTTTTTGAGAGAAATAAAAAAAAGGTTCCCATATCGTAAAAAATATAAGTCTTCCCCATAAAATGTTTACAAAAATGTGTAATTATCTTAACAAAAGTTGAGAATAAATAAAGTGATATACATGACTACACATCTGTGATGTTTAAAAAGTGGTTATGTAATAACTTAGCGCATCTTTTTGAATTTTCTGCCTAAAATAAGTATTTTAACTCTATTTTCATCCAAATTGATTGATGATTTTGATTATTTGACAATGAATTTTCATTAAGTTCAACAAAAATTGATTGATATTACATCTAGTTTAATTGTAACATGTTTTTCTAAAAAATTACTTTTACAGATTTTGCAGGCTCTTCGACACTGTTGGTGTACACCAGATATTGTAGAGAACGCAAAGAATGCTACATTATTATTTTTAAAATGACATTTTGTACGTCCACAGTTTGTAAATATGCAGCTCATTTTCGCTTTCTTTAACACAACAATACATTTACAATGCATTTCATTGCTTTGCAAGATAATAAAACATTTATCATCACAATTTTTTTTTAATTGTTTGAATTTATAAAAAAAACTTCTGAAATCATTTTTCAATAAAATTTTCAAACAAACAGGAAACAGAGGGGAAATATTAAATAAATACGGTAGCACGATTTTACTGTAAACTTCAGAATACCTTTCCTTGTCAAAAGGTGAATGTCAAGAAAAAATGAGAGAATGGAAGTACCTTTTATATTTATATCATGTTATTTACTTGCGGTCTACACGTAACATAAAATGACTAACTTTAAGTTTAACGTTTATTAACGCACTAATAATCCCAAATTATTATTTTACTTAATTAGTAAAATTACTTTTTTATTAAAAATACATTTAAATTGATTATTGAGGGGTTTAGCTGGATCCTATGCGCATTTCACTGTTGCTAATGCAGATCATCAGGGAACCTTTACCCAAAATTATTAGAACAACTAGAGTTATTATGTTGTAAACTTTCATTTAAACAAATGAGAAGTTCAACAAATAACAAAGTTGAAACAAGAACTCAATAATCAACATGTTTTTTATTTTCTTACTTTACTACATTGGCTGACTTTTTTTCAGCTCTAGTTGTAGTTGTAAAAAGTATGTAAAGAAAATAAATGTAAATAACAACAACAGCTATATAAGAATAGAGTGTTGCCACACAAGTATTTTTGACCTGGTGCAGTCAAGTTAATAAATAGTGTTTTATTTTTGGGAATTGCTACAATTTAAGTTTAACGTTTAACGCACTAATAATCCCAAATTATTATTTTACTTAATTAGTAAAATAACTTTTTTATTAAAAATACATTTAAATTGATTATTGAGGGGTTTAGCTGGATCCTATGCGCATTTCACTGTTGCTAATGCAGATCATCAGGGAACCTTTACCCAAAAATATTAGAACAACTAGAGTTATTATGTTGTAAACTTTCATTTAAACAAATGAGAAGTTCAACAAATAACAAAGTTGAAACAAGAACTCAATAATCAAAATGTTTTTTATTTTCTTATTTTACTACATTGGCTGACTTTTTTTCAGCTCTAGTTGTAGTTGTAAAAAGTATGTAAAGAAAATAAATGTAAATAACAACAACAGCTATATAAGAATAGAGTGTTGCCACATAAGTATTTTGGACTTTCTTATTCTCTCAATTTTTGACTATCTTTCTCTTTCTGATGTTGCCATAGTTTTTGAATAATTGGCGATGTTCACAACATTATTGTGAACAAAAAAATGATTTTGAAGTTCAAAAACGTTTGCCATAAAATATAAAAGTTTAAAAAATATATCAAATATATCTGCCAATATATAAAATGTTAATAATTTCTTGTATTTATTATCATTACAAAATATTATATATGTATATATATATATATATGTATATATGTTCCCGTCGTTCCTATAAGGAGCATAGGTGGTCCATTACAAAACATTAAACAAATAGTAAATTTTTTAGAAAATTTTATAAAAATTATCTACAAAAAAAATTGATAGAAATTTAAACAAACACTGACAAGTATTGCCGTAGCCGTCTTCCCTTGTATTATAGACCTGCGTAAATTGTCTTGAAATTTAAATACGTCTTGTTTTTTAAATGTATTCTCATTGCTGCATTATACTTAACCAATAATAAATGCTGTCGCATTATAAGCAACGCACGATAGGTGCATTGGTATATGTGTATATGAGTGCTAACAAGCAATGTCGTCAAGACTTCTTGTTACGAACAAACTGTCAACAAAGTAGTGTTGATACGTGTATGCTTGTTATTTTCCATATTGTACGTTTGAGTGTGTGTGTAAGATGTAGATGGTAAGCTATTATGTGTTTAAGGGAGGTTTTTTTAAGCAAGCGCACACAACTAATCTAAATGCATGTGAACGTTTGTTTGTGTGAAGAAAAATAGAAGAGCATACACACAACGTGTGTGTGCATGTACATGCATGACGCTTTTATACGCGCCCATGCGTAGAAAGAAACAAGCATCACAAATTTTTCAGTCACGAAGTATTTTCTTCTTTACTCCTATACTTGCAATAACTGAAACAAATTCTTGCAAACAGTGTTGCTTAGCGTTTGTTTTAGAAAACTTCGCTGTAGTAAAGCATTTGAAAAATCCCTCATGTCTTGAAAGTTCTTATAAATAGTCTTGTGCAGGACTTTACCTTGTATTATGTTTATTGTTTTCTCCCGCAACGAGAAATCGCACCGCACCGCAAACATTGTATTTAGACTCATACGTGACGTCACACGTCTATTGAAGAGTTGCCATTAAAGCTTGGAAAAATCGAATGAAAGGCTTAAAGCATAAGTATAGGAAACTTGCCTTTAACTAAAGCCAGGATTTTTTCTGTGCCATAAATGGGTCTGCATTATGAAATCTTCGTTTATTATTTATTTTATTTTATTTTTTATTTATTATTCCATTTATAATAATAACAATAAAAAAATTAAGTTGTAATAATGCAAAGATATTTTATCGGGCAGACCAAATCCTACCTTGAACTAAAGGCAAGTTTAGAAAATGGCCCTAAAAACTTTAAACAAAGAAATCGCAACAATCAAATTCTATTCGACTTTATTTTATTTTCTCTACAAAAATGTTTCTTGTTTTTTATTGAGATTTTCTTTTAAATTTTGAAAATCTACAAAGCGATTAATTTTGAATTTTATTAGTTATTTAATATTTTATGTGTTAATACATAGCACCAAATCGAAACATACCAAAACATACATATTTTTAAAAACCTATTATCTAATTTGGTTCAGACTGAATTTGTTATTTGTGTATTTAGTAAAATGACAGCATTTTTAATATTTTTTGTTAAATTTTAGAAAGTAAAATGTTTAAACATCAAAAACTGTACATCATTTTACCAAGTAAGCAAATAACAAATTCAGTGTGAACCGCACTAATATTTTGTTGGCATAACACCCCTTCTAGCAGGTACATTATAAAAATTACAAAACGAATGACAAATTTAAATAAATTCATAAAAATCCACCATTAGATGCGGCTTGAAAAACTTTTTCAGATGATATATTTTTTTAAATGTTGTCTTGAGATAAAATATGCAAAAAACTACAAAAATACTCATTTTTAGACACGGTCCAGTTCACGAACGGTCATCCTCTACACCACTAAAATGGTTTTGGAAGTCTCATTAAAAATTCTGAACTTTAATCTGAGAGGTGTAACAAGAAATTTTTTCTGTGAATGTATAATGAATATTATACAACATACGAGTCCGGCAGACAATACGAGACAAAATGAGCTTTAATTGATGGAAATAAAAAAGCTTGGGCTGACATTTCATTATCATTAATTGAAATCACTTACAACGCCCTTCCAAGCCCTATTTTTAAAGTAATGTCATATAAAGGAGGTTATACTCATTATTAACCGATTTATTCATAAACGCTTTATAATACCTTAATAAGCAAAACTCGAAAAAATACTATTTATAAATGCTTAACAGCCTATTAAACGTTTCATAACTTAGACATTTTTATTGTAGCCTCTATGCAACTTTAAGCGTTTGATAAACTATTATAAAGAAGAATTTCTAGATTTTTTTCGTCGCTGGTGTAAGATTTTCTGTGGTTTTTCTCTTTTCTGTTTCTTGTTTACTCTAATGCATTTCTCCTGAGTAATATTCTTGGACATATTAATTTATGTACATATGCATGATATAAATATAGAAGGTACTTCCATTCGCTATTTTTTTTTTAAATAAGTATTTTTGAAGATTTTTTTTGAGAGAAATAAAAAAAAGGTTCCCATATCGTAAAAAATATAAGTCTTCCCCATAAAATGTTTACAAAAATGTGTAATTATCTTAACAAAAGTTGAGAATAAATAAAGTGATATACATGACTACACATCTGTGATGTTTAAAAAGTGGTTATGTAATAACTTAGCGCATCTTTTTGAATTTTCTGCCTAAAATAAGTATTTTAACTCTATTTTCATCCAAATTGATTGATGATTTTGATTATTTGACAATGAATTTTCATTAAGTTCAACAAAAATTGATTGATATTACATCTAGTTCAATTGTAACATGTTTTTCTAAAAAATTACTTTTACAGATTTTGCAGGCTCTTCGATACTGTTGGTGTACACCAGATAATGTAGAGAACGCAAAGAATGCTACATATTATTTTTAAAGTGACATTTTGTACGTCCACAGTTTGTAAATATGCAGCTCATTTTCGCTTTCTTTAACTCAACAATACATTTTACAATGCATTTCATTGCCTTGCAAGATAATAAAAACATTTATCATCACAATTTTTTTTTAATTGTTTGAATTTATAAAAAAAACTTCTAAAATAATTTTTCAAAAAAGTTTCAACAAACAAAAAAAAAAGGGGAAATATTAAATAAATACGGTAGCACGATTTTACTGTAAACTTCAGATACCTTTCCTTGTCAAAAGGTGAATGTCAAGAAAAAATGAGAGAATGGAAGTACCTTTTATATTTATATCATGTTATTTACTTGCGGTCTACACGTAACATAAAATGACTAACTTTAAGTTTAACGTTTATTAACGCACTAATAATCCCAAATTATTATTTTACTTAATTAGTAAAATACTTTTTTATTAAAAATACATTTAAATTGATTATTGAGGGGTTTAGCTGGATCCTATGCGCATTTCACTGTTGCTAATGCAGATCATCAGGGAACCTTTACTCAAAAATATTAGAACAACTAGAGTTATTATGTTGTAAACTTTCATTTAACAAATGAGAAGTTCAACAAATAACAAAGTTGAAACAAGAACTCAATAATCAACATGTTTTTTATTTTCTTACTTTACTACATTGGCTGACTTTTTTTCAGCTCTAGTTGTAGTTGTAAAAAGTATGTAAAGAAAATAAATGTAAATAACAACAACAGCTATATAAGAATAGAGTGTTGCCACACAAGTATTTTTGACCTGGTGCAGTCAAGTAATAAATAGTGTTTTATTTTTGGGAATTGCTACAATTTAAGTTTAACGCACTAATAATCCCAAATTATTATTTTACTTAATTAGTAAAATAACTTTTTTATTAAAAATACATTTAAATTGATTATTGAGGGGATTAGCTGGATCCTACGCGCATTTCACTGTTGCTAATGCAGATCATCAAGGAACCTTTACCAAAAATCTTAGAACAACTAGAGTTATTATGTTATAAACTTTCATTTAAACAAATGAGAAGTTCAACAAATAACAAAGTTGAAACAAGAACTCAATAATCAACATGTTTTTTATTTTCTTACTTTACTACATTGGCTGACTTTTTTTCAGCTCTAGTTGTACTTGTAAAAAGTATGTAAAGAAAATAAATGTAAATAACAACAACAGCTATATAAGAATAGAGTGTTGCCACACAAGTATTTTTGACCTGGTGCAGTTCCCTGATGATCTGCATTAGCAACAGTGAAATGCGCATAGGATCCAGCTAAACCCCTCAATAAGCAATTTAAATGTATTTTTAATAAAAAATCTATTTTACTAATTAAGTAAAATAATAATTTGGGATTATTAGTGCGTTAATAAACGTTAAACTTAAATTGTAGCAATTCCCAAAAATAAAACACTAATTATTAACTTGAAATAAAAAAAATACAAAAAAAATATTTGTAGTACATAATATTCGTTGTACATTAACTTTGATAAATAAGCTTTTTTTGCTTTGCTAATATTTTTTTACATAGACAGTAATAACTAAAACAAAAATAAAACAAAAACAACCGTAAACAAAATAACTCAAAGTGCCCTTGAGGAATACACTAACAAAGTGCCCTTGAGGAATACTCTATATGAGTACCTCAAAAACAAATAATTGTGAAGTGAGTGATAACGGCAGAAATGCCTATCTTACTGTGAGCTCTGATGATCTTAATGATAACAATAAAAAATCTGATGATAGACTTACTGTGAGTTCTGATGCTCTTAATATAAACAAAATAAATAAAAAACCTGATGACAGACTTTTTTTAACGGCTAAGCCAATTTTTCGTCAGCGATCAACTTCGCTTTGTCCAATGTCAAATAGTGATTTGTTAACATTACAGTTGCCTACTACTTCGTCATTTAAATCAGCGATATCATCCGATTCAGGCTCGTGTTCATCACTTACCCAAATTGTCAATATAAATAAGAGTAGCCCAAAACCCAAGGTCCAAGTCGGAATGGACCGATATATAATTGTGGGAAAGCGCGGGCGAAGCCCAAATTCTAATAAAATTGCATCTGCTTCAAAGGTATCTAGGGATAACAGCGCATCCTCCACTAATCGTTTTCAAATATTGCAAGATGACAACGACACACCTGATATATCTGAGAAAAAAACCTCCAAGCCGCCACCAATATATTTGAGAGAAAAAAATTCAAACGCTCTTATTAAGAAATTAATTTCGGTCATTGGTGAGAAAAAATTTCACATTGTTCCAATAAAACGTGGCAATATCGATGAAACGAAAATTCAAATTTATGACGAAACAGATTTCCGTAAAATGGTTTCTGAATTTGAAAAAAATAAAACAAGTTTCTACACATACCAGCTCAAGAGTGCTAAAGGCCTGCAGATCGTATTGAAGGGCATAGATTCTTATGTTGTTCCCGAAGAAATAAAAGACGCACTCGTCCTCCAGGGATTCAAGGTAAAAAATGTTTCAAATATAATAAATAGGGAGAAGATCCCCCAGCCTCTATTTCGCGTTGAACTTGAGCCGAATGATATAAAATTGAGAAAAAATGAGACGCACCCAATTTATAATTTAAAATATCTTTTATACCGAAAAATAACAGTTGAAGAACCACACAAGCGTTCTGGACCCGTACAGTGCCATAATTGTCCAGAATATGGCCACACAAAAACTTACTGCAAATTACCTACAGTTTGTGTTATTTGCGGTGAATTGCACGGTACTGCTAGTTGTACTAAACCAAAAGATCAAGCAGAAAAAATATGCAATAATTGTGGAGGTAATCACACCGCTAACTATAGAGGATGTCCTTTCGTTAAAAAGACTATGGGGCAAAAACCTAAATAGCTCCAGCACAAACAGCAAACACTTACTCCGCCACTCTTGCCCAAGTGAGCCAACCAGTTAATTCACGTGTATCGTATGCCGATGCTGCTAAGACAAGCTCTATTCCCACACAAAATGTTTCACGGCCAAATACTTCAACAAATACAAACTCAGGCTTTAATTTTAATCGCCTTGAAGCTAATATTGAAAATCTGGTGCAAACTATAAATAATTTTACAACAAATATGACTAGCATGATGCAAGAAATGCTGCGAATGCAGAATACTCTGCTTCAAGCATTAGTCAACAAACCATGAACACGTTAAAAATATGTTTCTGGAACGCAAACGGCATTCGCCAACACAAAAATGAACTTGAGCACTTCCTCACGGAAAAAAATATTGATATAATGTTGGTCTTTGAGACTCATTTGACATCGAGAAGCCTTTTTAAAATTTATGGCTACAAATTATATGATTCAAAGGACCCGAGAGGAAGAGCATGCGGTGGATCACCAAATTTAATAAAGTCAAGACTAAAGCATTATATTATTGACAACATTTGTGAAGAACATTTACAAGCAACGAATATTTGTGTCGAAAATTTTTGCACTAATTTTGTCATATCATCAATTTACTCTCCTCCTAGATTCGCAATTACTGAGGATCAATACGAGGATTTTTACAAATCTCTGGGCCCTTGTTTCGTAGCAGCTGGCGACTATAATGCTAAAAACACGTTCTGGGGTTCGCGTCTTATTACACCCAGAGGTCGAGCGTTGTTCAATACAATTTCCAAAATGGGCTTGGATGTCATTTCGAGTGGGGAGCCCACTTATTGGCCTACTGACATGCATAAAATTCCGGATGTAATAGATTTTGGCGTTATGAAAAATAACTCTAGGGATTTAATTCAAATTGAAGCTTCTCTAGATCTCTCGTCCGATCACTCTCCCACGATCGTTACAATTTGTAGCCCATTAAGAAGTGACTTACCTCAGCCATATGCGAATTTGATAAATCGTGTTAATTGGCTGCGATTTAAAAAATATCTTAGTAGTCATTGCACGGAAAATATTACGCTAAGAACACACGATGATATTGAATCTAACATTGCCAACCTTAATGAAAATATTAAACAGGCTGCTGAACATGCCACTACCACCCATCCTCAGACTAGGGTAAATAGAATTTATTCTACGGATATTGAACGTCTCGTTAGTGAAAAAAGAAGAGCTAGAATAAAATGGCAACAGCACAGATCACCCCAACTTAAAATCAGATTTAAAGAGTGTACTAAACGACTCCAAGAGTTGCTTGCATTTGAAAAAACTGCATCTCTTAAAAATTATTTGGAAGGTCTTGATGTCACACCAGCATCTAATTACTCTTTGTGGCGCGCTGCTAGAAAGCTTAAAGCACCAATTGAGTTTAAACCACCTCTGCGCACATCTACAGGAGGTTGGGCAAGAAGCGATCCTGAAAAAGGTAAAATATTTGGCGAGCATTTAAAATCCGTATTTACCCCAAACACATGTTCTGGTGCTGTTGATTTGCCAAATGTAGTTGCGCTACCCCCCCGACCAATAAAATTTAAGACGCGTGATGTACAAAAACTAATTGCAGAACTCAACCCGAAAAAAGCTCCGGGTATTGATGAAATTAGTAACCAGATGCTGATAATGTTGCCTCGTATAGCTATTAGAATCCTGCTATTAATTTTTAATGCCATTTTACGATTGGAGTCTTATCCAAACAGCTGGAAGCTTGCCAAGGTTAAAATGATTCCAAAGCCGGGCAAAGGTCTTACCAAGGCTGAGTCATATAGGCCAATAAGTCTCCTATCAACAATGTCAAAGCTTTTCGAAAAACTGCTCATGACAAAATTGTCCCCAATTCTAGTTAATAGTGGGTGCATACCGGACCATCAATTTGGTTTTAGAAGTCAGCATAGCACCATTGAACAAACTCATAGATTGGTTCAATTTATAAGAAAAACTTTTGAAGAAAAAAAGTGCGCTGTTCATTGACGTTTCTCAGGCATTTGATAAAGTGTGGCATGAAGGCCTAATTTTAAAATTAAAGACTTGCCTACCAATAAACATTCTAAATCTGCTGGAAAGTTACATTATTGCCCGGAAATTCACTGTTGTGGAAGGAAACTTTATGAGTACGCCTAAAATAATCTCATCCGGTGTGCCACAGGGGAGTATACTGGGGCCAGTTTTGTATTTGATTTATACTTGTGATATGCCATTGAGCAGTAACATTCACACATCTACATTTGCCGATGATACAGCCTGCCTTAGTATGCATAAAAACCCTCACGAGGCTTCCCGATATCTTCAGCAACATATTACTCAGCTAGAACTATGGTTAAACATGTGGAGAATAAAGGTAAACGAACAGAAGTGTGCTCAGGTAACATTTACCTTAAGAAAGGACACTTGTTCCCCCATTACAATCAATAATCAAATTGTTCTACGGAATTCAGCTTTGGCGTACTGCTTAAGCTTCTAATGTCGAGAGAATCCAACGAAGGCAAAACAAAATTTTACGGTTAATAACATCGGCTCCATGGTATATAAAAAATTCAAATATACATCGTGACTTAAATATGCCACTAGTGATTGAAGAAATTGCAAAATACGCAGGCAAATATTCAACAAAACTCGAGTCACATCCTAATCCGCTTGCCCGTAATATTTTGAATTTTACTGGACACATCCGCCTAAAAAAGAGGGACACAATGGCTCTTATTCACAGCACTCCAGATGGGTCTTCTTGAAATTACTTTTATTTTTTTCCTTTTGATTATCACTACTTACATATGTATTATATATAACTATTACTAAGCTTATGTCCGACACTGGTCGGGCCTAATTATATTTTTAGATTTAAGATTTGAATACTTATTGTTTGTTCATATATGAAGATACAATAAATAAAAATCATGCATTAAAAAAAAAAAAAAAAACATACTTTTTACAACTACCACTAGAGCTGAAAAAAAGTCATTTTAAAAATAATAATGTAGCACCAACAGTGTCGAAGAGCCTGCAAAATCTGTAAAAGTAATTTTTTAGAAAAACATGTTACAATTGAACTAGATGTAATATCAATCAATTTTTGTTGAACTTAATGAAAATTCATTGTCAAATAATCAAAATCATCAATCAATTTGGATGAAAATAGAGTTAAAATACTTATTTTAGGCAGAAAATTCAAAAAGATGCGCCAAGTTATTACATAACCACTTTTTAAACATCACAGATGTGTAGTCATGTATATCACTTTATTTATTCTCAACTTTTGTTAAGATAATTACACATTTTTGTAAACATTTTATGGGGAAGACTTATATTTTTTACGATATGGGAACCTTTTTTTTATTTCTCTCAAAAAAAATCTTCAAAAATACTTATTAAAAAAAAAAAATAGCGAATGGAAGTACCTTCTATATTTATATCATGCATATGTTTATAAATTAATATGTCCTAGAATATTACTCAGGAGAAATGCATTAGAGTAAACAAGAAACAGAAAAGAGAAAAACCACAGAAAATCTTACATAAGCGACGAAAAAAATCAAGAAATTATTCTTTATAATAGTTTATCAAACGCTTAAAGTTGCATAGAGGCTACAATAAAAATTTCTAAGTTATGAAACGTTTAATAGGCTATTAAGCATTAGAGACCTGCGTAAATTGTCTTGATATGTAAATACGTCTTGTTTTTTAAATGTATTCTTGTGGCTGTAGAATACTAAACCAATAATAAATGCTGTCGCATTATAAGCAAAGCACGATAGATGCATTGGTGTATGTGTATATGAGTGCTAACAAGCAATGTCGTCAAGACTTCTTGTTATGAACAAACAGTCAACAAAGTAGTGTTGATACGTGTTTGCTTGTTATTTTCCATATTGTACGTTTGAGTGTGTGTGTGTAATATGTATATGGTAAGCTATTATGTGTTTAAGGGCCATTATTACAACTTGCCAATAACTAATGTTAAGATAATTGGTTTTTCGTTATTATGAGTGCACATTAAGCTAAAACTGCCCAATAAATTAAAGGGAGGACCATCCTACCTTTAATTTTTATCGTTTGGTTTAAGTATTTCAAGTTGCCATATTTTGAAGATAAAATCAAGTAATTGACGTTTGTTTTGAAAAAATAAATAATAAATAAAATGAAAAGTAGAAAACGGTTGTTTTATATTAACGAACTGGAAAATATTTTTGAAAACACTGTCACAGAAAGTAGAGAACCAAAAAAATTTCGGGAAAAAGTAGACTATCTTGAATATTACGACGAAAGAGAATTTGTGCAAAGATTTCGAATATCAAAGCATACTTTTTACTATATTTTGGAAAAAAATTTGTCACTCTTTACAATCCAGGAGTCAGTGGTTTGTGCAAATATTTACATTCCATTAAGTGTGCAACGATTATTAAACTTTATTACAGGCATTATTCCATACCACCTCAGACTAAATTTTTAGTAGCACTAAGGTTTTATGCAAGTGGCAGTTTCTTGATTACAGTAGCTGACTTTTGTGGTGTTACTGTCTCTACAGCAAGCCGTATAGTCAAAGAAACATCATCTGCTTTAGCTGGCTTATCGAAAGAATACATTAAATTTCCTTCTGGTGCAAGATAAATGCAGCAAACAGTGCCAGATTTTTTTGCAATTTCAAGGTTCCCAAAAGTTATTGGAGCTATTGACTGCACCCATATTAGAATTCAATCTCCTGGTGGAAACACAGGAGAAATTTTCCGTAACAGAAAAGGTTATTTTTCCTTTAATGTCCAAGTAGTGTGCAACGCCAAGTTAATGATCCAAGATTTGGTAGCCAGGTGGCCTGGATCAGCACACGACAGTAATATATTTAAAAACAGCCATTTGAAATTCCGTATGGACGAGGGTCATTTTCAAGAATACATTATTTTAGGTGATTCTGGTTACAAACAGTGCAAATATATGATGACCCCTTTGCAAAATCCAACTACAAGAGCTGAGAATCTTTACAATGAATCACAAATTCGTACTCGTAACACGATTGAGAGATGTTTTGGACTTTGGAAAAGACGTTTTCCAGTATTATCAATTGGCTTACGATTAACTAACGATACTAAAATGGCGGTCATTGTTGCATGTGGAGTTCTACACAATATTAGTATTATTGCAAAAGACCCACTTTTATCAACACATAATTTATCAATAGAAGAATCTCCATCACAATTTGTCATAAATGACAGCATTAGTTCACATAACGTTTCAAGCAATGCAAATTCAATGGCTAGAACAAGTTTAATAGAAAACTACTTTTCGGAGTAAGTTTAAATGTTACTTTTTATTAACATTATATATGTATATATATCTACATATTTTCTTTCTAATTACAGTCTTTTACAAAATTATTTAGATGACTAGTTATAATTTGAAACTTGCGGCATTATGTATAATGGAAAATTAGCATGAAGCTGGCATAAGTGGCAAAATTGGACATGGTCTCAACGAGTTTTGCCACACAATTTTAAGTTAAATTTTAACGTAATATTTGATGTCAAATTGTATGGAGGAACTCCTTAAGACCATGTTCAGCTTTGCTACTTATGCCAGCTTCAGTTTCAGTTTCTTTTAAAAATAAACAAAATTAAACCAAAATATTGAAATAAAAATATTAAGTAGTAATAACAAAAAGAAAACGTCTAAATTAATAATTAAAAAAGCAAATTTAAGGCCAACAAAACATTTATAAACTATACTGCACTTTCCTTTCGTCAATCTCCAGCTGCAGGAGCTCATTTTTTAATTTCAAGGAAAGAAGTTCTTGCTCGTGTTTTTCCTGGGCGCGAATATTTTCATCCCTATAGAACTCTTTATGCATTTTGATTAAAGCTATTTTTTCCTCTTCCAAGTTCGCTTTTCTTTTACTAGGTACTACCAGCTCCTTTGACTTCGGTTTTTTTAAACTTGCTGGTGTCCAGCATGACCAATCAGTTTTTGCATCATTAGAAGCAATCTCCTCACCAAACTGAAAAATACACACATACAATAAGAAATATCTGGTAGTAATTATCAGTAGTAAATCAAACGTACTTGTTCTGTGCTCAACTGCTTCTTGTCAACCTTTTCAATCTCTATATTTGTACAGCTGGAGTTATCAAGTTCAATTACTGGAAAAAAGAGTATACATATGTAAATACTTACATTCATATGTATGTATATATATGTATATGCACATATTTCTTGCAAGAATATTTACTTACTGCAGTCGCTATCATATATATTTTCCAAGCCAGTAGCTGAATCTCCCAACATTGAAGCAATTTTAGCTGACACAGCACTAACTTTGTGAGGTGTCATGCCTCTACCTGTGCGGTACGTCTCCAACTTCTCCATTGCCATTTCATTTTTCGACTTCCGTTTTATGAAGTCATATTTATCACGCAATGTCTTCCAATTGCGGTGTGTGCCAGTTGTTGCGGCGAACTCCTCTTAAATTTTCTGCCAAGCCTCCTGTTTCTGTTTCCAAATGACGGCATCAGACTTTTTCTTTTCGATGCAGTTTTTATGTGACTCCACTAGCTCCACCAACAATATCTCCTCTTCTGTGCTGTAATTTTTGCTACGTTTACGAGGTTCGTTGCAGTACATTTTTAATTATATATTATTTCTATTTATAATTTATAGTTTTAAAATTGTTCAACACATATAGCACAAACAAGCAAAAAAAAATCACAATTCAAAAAATAAACAAAAGTAAATGGTTGCCACTAAAAATTCGTAACAGTCAAAAGTGTGGTCAAAAGTAGTCTGCTTTCACTGCAATGTTGCCACAATACAAAAATTTTATTACTTATTTTATTGGACAGTTGTAATAATGGAAAACACTTAAAGGTCACTTTATAGTTCAGTTTTGCTATACTTAGGATTAACTAATAATGGCCCTTAGCAAGCGCACACAACTAATGTAAATGCATGTGTGCGATTGTGTGTTCGCAGAAAAATAAAAGAGCATACACACAACGCGTTTCGTGTATGTACATGCATAACGCTTTTATACGCGCCCATGCGTAGAAAGAAGCAAGCATCACAAATGTTTCAGTCACGAAGTATTTTCTTCTTTATTCCTATACCTGAAATAGCTGAAACAAATTATTGCAAACAGTGTTGTTTAGCGTTTGTTTTAGAAGATTTGTCTGTAGTAAAGCATTTGAAAAATCCCTCATGTCTTGAAAGTTCTTATAAATGGTCTTGTGCAGGACTTTATTAAGAATTTATAAATAGTATTTTTTCGAGTTTTGCTTATTAAGGTATTATAAAGCGTTTATGAATAAATCGGTTAATAATGAGTATAACCTCGTTTATACGACATTACTTTAAAAATAGGGCTTGGAAGGGCGTTGTAAGTGATTTCAATTAATGATAATGAAATGTCAGCCCAAGCTTTTTTATTTCCATCAATTAAAGCTCATTTTGTCTCGTATTGTCTGCCGGACTCGTATGTTGTATAATATTCATTATACATGCACAGAAAAAAGTTCTTGTTACACCTCTCAGATTAAAGTTCAGAATTTTTAATGAGACTTCCAAAACCATTTTAGTGGTGTAGAGGATGACCGTTCGTGAACTGGACCGTGTCTAAAAATAAATATTTTTGTAGTTTTTTGCATATTTTATCTCAAGACAACATTTAAAAAAATATATCATCTGAAAAAGTTTTTCAAGCCGCATCTAATGATGGATTTTTATGAATTTATTTAAATTTGTCATTCGTTTTGTAATTTTTATAATGTACCTGCTAGAAGGGGTGTTATGCCAACAAAATATTAGTGCGGTTCACACTGAATTTGTTATTTGCTTACTTGGTAAAATGATGTACAGTTTTTGATGTTTAAACATATTACTTTCTAAAATTTAACAAAAAATATTAAAAATGCTGTCATTTTACTAAATACACAAATAACAAATTCAGTCTGAACCAAATTAGATAACAGGTTTTTAAAAATATGTATGTTCGATTTGGTGCTATGTATTAACACATAAAATATTAAATAACTAATAAAATTCAAAATTAATCGCTTTGTTAAAATTAATAAAAACATGTAGATTTTCAAAATTTAAAAGAGAATCTCAATAAAAAACAAGAAACATTTTTGTAGAGAAAATAAAATAAAGTCGAATAGAATTTGATTGTTGCGATTTCTTTGTTTAAAGTTTTAGGGCCATTTTCTAAACTTGCCTTTAGTTCAAGGTAGGATTTGGTCTGCCCGATAAAATATCTTTGCATTATTACAACTTAATTTTTTTATTGTTATTATTATAAATGGAATAATAAATAAAAAATAAAATAAAATAAATAATAAATGAAGATTTCATAATGCAGACCCATTTATGGCACAGAAAAAATCCTGGCTTTAGTTAAAGGCAAGTTTCCTATACTTATGCTTTAAGCCTTTCATTCGATTTTTCCAAGCCTTAATGGCAACTCTTCAATAGACGTGTTACGTCACATATGAGTCTAAATACAATGTTTGCGGTGCGGTGCGATTTCTCGTTGCGGGAGAAAACAATAAATATAATACAAGGGAAGACGGCTACGGCAATACTTGTCGGTGTTTGTTTAAATTTCTATCAATTTTTTTTGTGGATAATTTTTATAAAATTTTCTAAAAAATTTACTATTTGTTTAATGTTTTGTAATGGACCACCTATGCTCCTTATAGGAACGACGGGAACATATATACATATATATATATATATATATATATATATATATATATATATATATATATATACATACATATATAATATTTTGTAATGGCAGTAACTAAATACAAGAAATTATTAACATTTTATATATTAGTAGATATATTTGATATATTTTTTAAACTTTTATATTTTATGGCAAACGTTTTTGAACTTCAAAATCATTTTTTTGTTCACAATAATGTTGTGAACATCGCCAATTATTCAAAAACTATGGCAACATCAGAAAGAGAAAGATAGTCAAAAATTGAGAGAATAAGAAAGTCTACAGAGAAAATAAAATAGATTTTAATTTTATACCGTTCCGCACTGCGGTGTTTTACTTCAAAATCGTATGAAAAACCGCACCGCAATAAATTATCGTTACATTGTGTTCAGACTCTATAACGGTAAAGTCTTCGATTGGCGTAATATTGTACAGTGAAACTTCGATATAACGAATTCCATAGCCATTGATTCGCTATAAATATAATTTTGCGGAAATCTTTTTCTTCATAAATTGGAATTTTTGTTTCATCAATGTTGCCACGTTTTATTGTAACAATGTAAAATTTATTCTCACCAATGACCGAAATTAATTTTTTGTTAAGAGCGTTTGAATTGTGTTCCCTCAAATATATTGGTGACGGCTTGGAGGTTTGTCCGTAAGTAAATCGTGTTTGTCGTTGTCGTCTTGCAATATTTTTTAACTGGTTTGACGATCAGTAGAGGATGCGCTGTTATCCATAGAAATATCTTTAGAGCAGATGCAATTTTAGTAGAACCTGGACTTCGCCCGCGCTTTATCACAGTTACATATCTGTGCATTCCGACTTTTTTTTTATTTTTATTTTTATTTATTTTTTATTTGAATGATAATTGTACATACAATATAAAATTTCTTACAATTTAGACCTCAGCGCCAAGGAGGCATTTTTGAGGTAAGTTGGCAGATATTTAGGCAACTAATGTACAAATGTAAACCATAGCGAAAATATTAGAAAAAATTAGAAAAAATAATAAAATTCAAGTTATATTTAAGTATAGACTACTACGTTAACATAGATTTATATATATATACGAAGATACATAGCATATAAATAAACATATAGATATATGCATATACACGCATATATATTTATATATATATTTATATAAATATATACATACATATACACACATATATATATATACATATATATATGCTTTTTTTTTTAATTATTTTTTAAATTTTTTTATTATTTTTTTTTTTATTTTTATTAATTTTTTTTATTTTTTATTTTATTTTTTTTTTTTCATATATGTATATAATTGCTTGATCTCAAATTTAGTTACGTCAGAAGCGTTTCCATTAAGCCATATAAATAATCTTTACAAACTTTGAACGTCGATAATCTATCAATAGATTTTAAATTAGGAGGTAAGTCATTGTACATATTACCGCCTATATAATCAATACGTTGCTTAGTTTTTTCCAATCTGCACTTAGGAACTCTAATATTTGATACGTTTCGTGTATTGAAATATGACTGGTTTTGCTGAAAAGTAATTGCTTGTCCAACTATGCCATTAATACTTTTGACTTTGAGTTTTAGGCTACTGTTGATAGCTTGTGTAAGTGATGACCACGGCAACGGCAATGTTAACGAATCACTAGCTGTCATTGGACAAAGCGGAGTTGAGCGTTGACGAAATAGCGGCTTTGCCGTTAGAAAAAATCTATCATCAGATTTTTTTATTTTTATTGTTTTCATTACGATATTCAGAACTCACAGTGAGCCTCACATCAGATTTTTTTTTATTGCTTTCACTTAGAGCTCCAGAGCTCACAGTAAAATAGGCATTTCTGCCGTTAGCGTTCACTCCACAATTATTTGTTTTTGAGGTACTTATAAAGAGTATTCCTCAAGGGCACTTTGTTTTTGGTTTTTGGTTTGGGTTTTTGTTGTTTTTGACTATGTTAAAAATATAAGCAAAGCAAAAAAAGCTTATTTATCAAGTAGTAAGTACGTACTACAGTAGTAGGGAACTGCCAATCCTGGCGCCGATTAAAATTGTGAAATTTGGGTAATTAAAATTTGAAATTTGAGAATTTCAGTACAAAATTTTAAAATTTGGGTAATTAAAACTTTAAAATTTTAAAATTCTTGGAAATTTGTGAAATTTGATACCCTACGAGGGTGGGTCAATAAGTCCGTCCAACTTTTTGTTTACATAAGGAATTTTTTGTTTACATAAGGGGTTTTGTTTGTTTAATACATACGAGGGTGGCTCAATAAGTCCGGGTTTTTATGACCGTGGGAATTTATATGTATGTTTGGATTAAGGGGTTTCATATGAATAAGATTTCATAAGTAGATATATATGCCGACGGGAAAATCATGAAAATGATTTTTCCTAGTACCAAAGGGAAAATCATGAAATGATTTTTCCTAATACTAATGGGGGTAAAATAGTGAAAATTAATTTTTCCTAATGCCGACGGCAATACATGATTATTTTTCCTAATGTCTACGGTAAAACATGAATATTATTTTTTTCAAATGCCGACGGCAAAACATGATTATTATTTTTTTCAAATGCCGACGGGAAAATGATTTTTCATAATTCCGACGGGAAAAACATAAAAGTTATTTCTAATGCTAATACAGGAGTTTAAGGCTGGCCGTGATTTGGGTGGGTGGAGCTGTTGTCGTAATACATAACCGAGGGAGTTAATGGATGTGTCTGTCTGTCTGTCTGTCTGTCTGTCTGTCTGTCTGTCTGTTTTGCGAGGCTGTGATTGGTCGGGGGAGCGTGGTGTAGTAGAGGTAGATGGATTGAGTGTATGTGTGTGTGTATACCTGTCTGTTGGAATTTGTGTGAGGGTGTGATTGACAGGGGGCGGGGTATAGTTGTGGTAGATCGACTGCGTGTATGCAGGTGTTGCAAGTCTGTAGGAATTTAAGGCTTATAGTGATTTGGGGTAGGTGAGGATGTTGTTGTACGAGTAGTATGTATCCATGGGAATTTGTGGCTGTGTCTGTCCGGAGGAATTTAAGCGAGGCTGTTATTGGGAGTGGGTGTGGTGTAGTTGAGGTTGATCAACTGCGTGTATGTATGTCTATATGTTTGTAGGAGCTTAAGGCTGATCGTGATTTAAGAGAGGTGAGGATGGATGTTGTTGTAATATGTATACGTAGGAATCTGTATGTATGTATGTCTGTGAAAATTTAAGGCTGATCATGATTTAGGGTAAGTGAGGTTGGTGTAGTAATATGTCTGTGTGTATGTACATATGTTTGTAGGAGTTTAATGCTATTAGTGATTTGAGGATAGGCGAGGGTGTTGTCGTACGAGTGATATGTACCCGTGGGAATCTGTATGCATGTTCGTAGGAGTTTAAGGCTGATCGTGATTTGTGTTGTTGTTAGTGTTGTTTGTAGGAATGACCGTGAGAATTTTTGTATGCATATCTGTAGGAATTTGAGGTTGGCCGTGTTTTGTGAGGGGTGGTGTGTTGTTGAAATAATTTGAATTTTTCTTAGATGAAATCTGGTATATATGTGTGTGTGTGTGTGTGCGTGTGTGTGCGTATGATTTTCTCACGCTAGTAGTTTTATGTACGTAGAAATAAATTGTATTCAATATCGAGATTTGGTTCTATAAAATATTTTCATATATCTGATACATATACATAAGTATATTTTCATACTCAAGGTTGCTGGGTATTTTGTCATGCTTAAAATTGTGTATATTTTCATACTCAAGGTTGCTGGGTATTTTGTCATGCTTAAAATTGTCCAGCTTTAAAGTCTGCCTACGAGAAATTTGTTTATATTACAGATTTTGTTTATTTAACTACGTCCGGCTTCTTTCCCTGAACTTCTTTTCATACGATCATGGGAATTTATAGTTTCTCTGTCCATAATAAGGTCGTTTAGCTTGGGCATGTGCTCTGACTGAATGGTTTGCGTTATTCATATATTTTTATGATGTAGATATGTAAGTGTGATTGTCAAGATCTAATAAATATTTGAGTATTGATAAGAAATTTGATATTATGTGTACATACATATCTACAAATTGATTTTATGTATGTATGTACATATGTATGTACATACAAATAAGTGTTTGCCTCCGTGTTTGAATACATTTTTTTTTGTTTTTGTTGTTGTTCTAAATATTCGCCTGGTCTTTTATATATAGATGTCAAATATCTTCATAGTTTTTTTTTTTATTTGAAATTAAAAAACGTTGATTTAATTTTTATCTGTATTTACTTCAAAGTTTGTGAGGATTTGCTGTTTTAAGTAAAACTAAATTCCTTAAGATACATACTTTAGAATAATAGTAACTATAATAGAAATATTTCCTATATTTAATTTACATTTGTTTAAAGTTGATGCAGCTTATCTTCATTCTTAGAAATATTTTGATACAAAATTTTTTCCAGCCGTAGGCTTTTTTCATCACCTTTTACATTTATTTTAGAATATCTTGCATTGCCTTTTATACATTTATAAACATTTTTAAATGAAACTGATCCAGCAGTCCAGCTTATGTAATGATAGTTTTTTGTTAGCCAGCTTGCTTCTTTTTTTTATTTTTTATTGATTATTGAGTTTTATAATGAAATTATTATATTCGTAATTGTTGAAAACAATCGCTACTTCTTTTGCGATGAAATCATTTGAATTACTTTTGAAACCTTGTACGTATATAAAAATTATGTTGTTTTCCATATTACTCAATTTATAAGACTTTTCGAATTTGACCTTTGATAGGTATATATATTCTAGTATATGATCATGAATAAGAATACAGTAAGCTGATTTCTTTGCTTACTATTTCAAATTAAAATTTTATTCAATTAGCCTGATATTGAATAAAAGGAGCTTTTTTATCTTAAACTCTGGTACAGGTAGAAACGCATGAGATTCTTTCATATACTACCTTTGCTGGAATCTTAGATACATGTAATAACTATATAGAATTGCATTACGTTTATTTTTAAATTTTATGTTAGGATTATCATCATATGGATATGAGACTGAACTTAAATGTACTTTTAAATTAGTTAATTCATAATGAATAATCTTATTTTCTTCTTGAATAGCGAACAACAGAAAACGAAGTCGTTTTCTTACAATTTAGGTCTAACCTCTCAACTGGTCCTCTAGTATACAATATGACTTTATATGTCAACATTTCTGACTCCTCTTTGTCAGCGTTAGGGATAATTAATTTTAAACTTTTTATTCTTCAAATTGTGTTACTTCATACTGATAATATGTTTAAGTACATTAATAATGTACGAGTATATGTTTATTTTATGACGGGTCCCTATAGCTTTTATTTGATGTTCTAGATGAAGTGTTTTTTTTTTCTAATTTTATTAAAGTTTAGCGTATTGCGTATATATTTCTAATATATTTAAGTGAGCTTTTTGTACCTGTCAGACAGAGTGTACGTATCAGTTGATCAGTCAGTCTCTCTTTTTATTTTATTAATTTTTTCTTCTAATGTGTCACTACTATTTTTTCAGATTTTACTACTTGAAATAGAAAATATTTATATAATTTTAAAAGTATTAATATATACATACATATAGGTAAATATATGTATGTACGTAAAAATTAGTTCATATACAAAGAAATACATCTTTAATAATCAACTATTCTAGAAAATCGATCTAAAATAACACATTTACCTCCATCATCATTTCACCGTCAGTGTTTTCATAAAGTGTTAGAAACATTGGAATATCTATGTTTAGGAGAATTTTTACTTCAAGTGTTTCTATATAAGATTTGGTGTTTGACCCCTTGACGTTATTGTGGTTAACGTAGGCTGCGTTGTATCGCATTCAGATGTAATAATTTCTCACTTAGAAAAGGTCCTCATTACCATCAATCATACCTGTATATAATACATTCATGAGTTGAGTTGATTTAGATACAATTGCTGTCTACAAATTAATGATTAGAAAAAAGCTTTCTCATCACATTCTAACAGGTTTTAATATTTTGCTAGCATGCATGCTTTAGCATGCTATTCTATCAATAGTGAGGCGAGAGTCCGACATATAGTGGTGTTTCAATTAAAAATCTATACAATTAGAATTACGAATTCACTCTTTTGAATTTTTGACAAAGTAGATACATATGTATGTATGTATTTCACTTGCCACAAACTCTTAAAATTTCTGTACTTATAAAAATATGATGTCAGGAATTTTTTTAAATCATACATGCTTCGGCATGCTTCCAATATTTTTCTCGGTAAATTTATTTCATACTCATACAGATACAGATATAAAGTAAGATCTGTTTACATTCCATTTTACAATTTATGCATGCTTCAGCATGATTCTAGTTGAAGTCTGTATTTATTTAGTAAGTTTGTTTGATACCCATTCATACACATGTACATTGTTAAAGATTGGATATCAAAATCCAATTTTCTTAGTTTATCTAGAAATGAACAAAGTGAATATCTTTTATAATAACCATATTCACACTTTAAAATTTTGTGTGCTAGAGCTTTCGAAATGGAAAATGTACACCTTTTACTACAAAAATTGATAATATGATGTGTTGCTGAATATTTTGAACTCTTAAGTTTTCACAATATTTCATACAGACCATCAAGTTTAGAGAATTGTAGTATATTAAGCTATTTATCTTCCCTGAGACCTAACATTCCTAATCAATCCTTCAAAAAACCAATACAAACTAGATTTTTCCTTTTTAATTTTATTTATATTTTCATTGAATTTCAACATTTTGTACCTCTTCAAATTACTGTATACTGTATTTTGCACCTTTTTCTCATTCGTTGAGTTAACTTTAATCGCAAATATTTCAATGATGAGATGAACTTTTCTATTGTAGGCATTAAGTAAATCTTTGTGTATATCAATCCACTTATATGAACCATTATACCTAAATTCTTAACACATAATTCCTTTTAATGATCTATTAATTTATTCTACTATTGATGCTTTCATATTATGAAATTTTTAATCCTCATGCATGCATTTTGCAGTGTTTATTAAAAATTCTTTACCAACATCTATATGTATTTTTTTGTTTTGATACTCATATCATTTCAAAAATATTTTCCATTGCCTTGGTTTTTTTTTTCGAGTGCAGCTTTTATTTTCAACGATACTCACAATATAAATTTTGAGAATGTGTCAGTTACAGTCAGCAAAAAATCAATAATTTCTATTTTCTCTAGAATAGCTACCCAGTTCACCTAAATCAGCTCCATAAAAGATCATCTATTCCATTCATTACATCACTACAATACACAAAAAATTTTATAAATTTATTATGGATTACGTTTACTAAATTTCTTTTTAAGGACATTGAGTTGTTTTACAGTTTTTTGGCGAGTGTTGTGATCTACTTGATACATTTTCAGCTATTTATACTAAAATGTAGTTAATTTTCCAATCTATAAATTTTATCGCTCAGCTGTTCAATTTGTTTGTCAAAAGATGATTTAATTTTTAGAATGTCTTTTTCAATTTTATACCTATCTTCTATCGTTAATTTTATTTCGCACTCCACTCCATTAATTTGCATTTGAATATATCCTTGAATTATATTAATGCCTTAAGCTTTATTATTAATTCATCCTTTAGTTTCTAGATTTGAGTTTCCAGAAACAATTTACTGATAACATTATTCTCCGTCAGTGAATGATGATGATTCTCTATGTATGCATTGGTAGAAATTATATATTTTATTTAGTTTTCAAAATCAAACTTGTCATAGTATTTTCACGTTTTATCAATCACTAAAGAAAATAAACCCACTTTTAAACTCCATATTTGACCATCAACTTGTATTTTATCTTTATTCAGTTTTAGATTTCTATCACCAAATTCCCATTCATTATTGAAATCTTTAGATGAGTCATAGTTTGTATCTAATTCATTTCTTCCTTTCAAGACTAATAAGTTAATATAAGTATCTTCGGTGTTGGAAAGCTGTGGGTAAAAATCATCTTCTTCATCATCATAATCATTCACAGTATTAGCATCATTAAATAAGATGGTATTATCAAATATTGTTCCTTTTGAAAGTTTCTTTAACTTCTTTCTATCTTGACTGATGGTTTCTGAGGCTTTAATACTTATACTATTTTCAGATTCTATATTGTTTTTACTTTGTTCTTTCTTGTGTATTGTTTCAATATTTTTAGAACTATTCATGAATTCTTTGAGAGGTTCTGTTTTAGGATCAAATATACATATCTCTTAGTTGTTCCGTGTATCTATTTCACCAGTTTTTATACTACGAAGCTTTTTCTTCAAGACGCTTCTTATCAACACCAACTGTTTAAAATTTTCTCATACATGTTTAATAATAGCAAATAAGAGGTATCAGCTATTAGATCAAGTACCACCTATTAGATCAGCTATCAGCTATCAGATCAGCTTATCAGGAGCTGGTCTGGTTTTCAGATCAGCTTATCAGGAGCTGGTCTGGTTTTCAGATCAGCTTATCAGGAGCTGGTCTGGTTTTCAGATCAGCTTATCAGGACCTGATCTGGTTTTCAGATCAGCTTATCAGGACCTGATCTGGTTTTCAGATCAGCTTATCAGGAGCTGGTCTGGTTTTCAGATCAGCTTATCAGGACCTGATCTGGTTTTCAGATCAGCTTATCAGGAGCTGGTCTAGTTTTCAGATCAGGTTATCAGGTATCAAATCAGATTATCTGTTTCAGATTGGGTTATCAGTTTACAAGTAGCTGAACACTTATAACATCTAGATGAAGGAAGTTTAAGGTCAGATAAAATGTGAAAACTATACTGTTATGTAGTCAAGTTATTTTCTAAGACGATCGTCACTTAATTCAGTATCTTTGCTTATAATCAAAATTCCATATTTTTAATACCAACAAGATTTATATTTTTCTCACATTACTTAAACATTCTAACTACATTATGATTATTTCCTATCAAATGTATGGTGATTCTGGTATAAATTTGACATTAGTAGAATGCATCAACATTCTTATCTTACCCCATACAAAAATATGCTTCTCACAACATGGTTAAATATCATATTGGTATTACTTCTAGCTTTCTTAAAAGAAATAACAGATTCATTATCTGCTAAATGTGTAATACCTATGACTTTCATTAATGAAATTAATTTTCTACAGCAATTCATATTTAGATTGTCTTTGAGTATAAATATGAAGATGATTTCAAGTTTTACTCCATCAAAACTTTCTAGCCAGCCAATCATAACATTATTATTATTTTTTTATTTATTTTTTTTTTCGCAATTTGACAGACCAACTATTCTTGCACGATAGAAATTGATAGAAGGGAACTATGATTTATTTTTGAGCTATCGTTTGATGACCCTCCCATCAAAATTTCATACCAAGGTATTTTTATGTTGTTTTGACTATGAGTATGGGTCAATATTTATGAAATCCCTTTCCTAAATATTAGTGCATGCACATAGTCAAAACAAAGTATGCTTTAAGAGTTTAAAACCACAATTTTTATGGTAATACTGGTTTTAAACACTTAAAGCATACTTTGTTTTGACTATGTGCATGCACTAATATTTAGGAAAGGGATTTCATAAATATTGACCCATACTCATAGTCAAAACAACATAAAAATACCTTGGTATGAAATTTTGATGAGTCATCAAACGATAGCTCAAAAATAAATCATAGTTCCCTTCTATCAATTTCTATTCGTGCAAGAATAGTTGG
>OX101752.1:98036459-98141459 GCA_944452675.1 Tachina lurida
ATACATGTAATAAGGTATACAAATACCAAAAGTCCTTTTTGGAGCATGTTAAAAACCATAGTGTACAGAATCAAGTGGTCGTAAGCCGGGGCATAAATCAAGAGCTACCGCAGACATCTTTTCAAAATCATCAAAATTCATCATCATCATTCATTCATCAACAATATCCTTCTCTTCAGTATCCTCAATATCAGTTACCATTAAATTTTCAACAATACGGTATGCCATGGAATAATCAGTTTTTGGGATACAATTATAATCCCAATGTGATGCAATGGCAGCCTCTTAATTATCATCAACAAGAGTACCAGCATCAACAACAAGATCATCAAAATCAAGCTCAACAACAACAACAACAAGCTCAACAACAGGGTGTGGGTATCCTTGGAGGTAATTTATTCGACGATGCTATGGACATAAGCTTACCGGAAAGTGATGGAGAAGTAGAAGAAAGAAGAGAAAAAACTCTGCCAACTCCAAGGAATACTTCGCATGCTAGAACAGATGAAGTAGAAGAATTGGGATATTATAAAATATCTAAAGCATTCAAAAACCATATTGCCACTTATGCAATTTTAAACAAAAAAGACCAACTTTTGTTGGAAGAATTTGTTGAAGAAAATAAAAATGTTTTTATGGAGAGACTTCAAGTGAATCTAACTAAGCATTCAATAATTAAATTTCATCTGAGTATTGTGGCGGAGTATATCAAAATTGTTGGAGAAGAATTGGAGTTGTGCATAATATCACATGTAGCCAAAATGAGTTTGCTGACGAGGGCAGATAGCATTGAAGAATTATTCCGTAAGCAGGTTGCCGAGATTTCAACCAAAATGTCCGAATTTGAAGAGCGAGATTCTGGTTGGACTTTGTCACGCATAGTCCGAGCAGAAATCAACATCAACAAATCTTCGCTCGTCAAAGGATCGAACTGGATATCCACACCTCAAAAATTAGCAATAAAAAAAGCTTGCATCAATATACAAAATGATGATGACTACTGTTTCAAGTGGTGTATGATTGCTGCCATGGATACAACCCAATACAATCAAGAACGTTGCAGTTCTTATAATATTCAAGACATTGCTGCAGAGACGATTGTTACGCGAAATGGTGTAGCGTTAAATTTCAAAAATTTAAGCTTCCCATTAGGATTAAACAAAATAAAAGAGTTTGAGGTGAACAATCCAGCAATAAGTATTAACGTATTCGGCTATGATGAGGGAGCCAATCAGATTATTGGTCCTTATTATGTCACCAAGGACGAAAAAATTAGCCATGTAAACTTGTTGCTTTTGGAAAATGGTGAAGTTCATCACTACATTTTGATAAAGAACATATCAAGGTAAGTTAAAAAATTATACAAAACTTTAATTTAATAATACATATACTTGTTTTATATATTTTATAATATATACGTTTTACTCATAAACTTTTATTTTATTTTTTTATCATTCACAGACTTTTGACAAATCAGACTACAAAACACAGAACTAAGTTACACATCTGCAATAGCTGTCTCCAATATACTCATACGGACACCATCATGAATACTCATAAGGAGGAATGTGGGAAGATAGTCACAACTATGCCATCAGGTGAGGATGCCATTCTTAGTTTTAAGGGACATCAACGAAAAATGGATGTCCCTTTTGTTATTTACGCGGACTTTGAATGCGTATTAGAGGATATAAGTAATAGTGTAAGTAGTAAAACAAATTTAATAAAAAAGCACACACCTTGTGCCTTTAGTTATTTTATTAAGTGTATGCATAGTAATAATTTAGATAAGCTTAGAATATATACGGGGGAAGATGCCTCCAAAAAATTTGTAGAATATTTAATTAAGGATTGTGAAGATATATATAATAACTATTTAGTTAACAATAGACAAATGGATACTTTATCCCCTTCAGATACTTATAATTTTTATAGTGCGGTGAATTGCCATATTTGCCAAAAATTTTTAGGCAAAGATCGTGTTAGAGATCACTACCACATTAGTGGCAAATTTAGAGGCGCAGCCCACAATAAATGTAATTTAAATTACCAAATTCCCAAATTTATACCAGTTTACTTCCACAATTATTCAAATTATGACTCACATCTTTTCATTAAAGAATTAGGTGAAATTTCATTGCAACTGAAAGTACTCCCTCTCAATAAGGAACTTTATATATCCCTCTCCCAATTCTCAGAAATGAGTGATGGCCATAAGCTTGAAATAAGATTTCTTGATACTATACGCTTTATGGCTGAGAGTTTGGAATCATTAGCCTGCAATTTGTCGGATAATGATTTCAGCACTATAAGGTCCTTATTTCAATCAGAAAAAGAATTTCAGCTTATTAAGAAAAAAGGTATTTTCCCATATGAGTACCTAAATTCATTCGAAAAATTAGATGAATGCCAGCTGCCTTCACGCAGTGATTTTTTTAATAAGTTGAATAATAAAGAGTGTTCTTTAGAGGAATACTCACATGCTGTAGAGGTATGGAATACTTTTGGTTGTGAAACAATGAAAGATTACATGGAACTTTACTTAAAAACAGACGTCCTCTTACTGACAGATATTTTCGAGAACTTTAGAAAAGTTTGTAAGGGTATTTATGAGCTCGATCCTTGCCAGTATTATACAGCACCTGGCCTTTCCTGGGATGCAATGCTCAAATATACAAAAATTGAATTAGAATTATTGACAGACATAGACATGTACAATTTTATGAAAAAAGGTATACGTGGGGGGATAGTACAGTGTAGTCAAAGATATTCGAAAGCAAATAATAAATATTTGCAAGATTTCGACAAAGAAAAGCCCTCAGAATTTCTCGTCTATTTAGACGCTAACAATTTGTATGGATGGGCGATGTCGGAATATCTTCCTCATGGTGGGTTCAGATGGTTATCACAAGACGAGTTGAATCTGGATCCAAACAGCATAGCTGATAATGGAACAGACGGTTATATTTATGAGGTTACGTTGGATTATCCCTCTCATTTACACGACTTGCATAATGATCTTCCTTTTTGCGCTGAAAATAAGAAACCTATGCAAGCGAAGTATAGCAAGTTGATAACCGATTTCTCTACAAAGCAATCATATGTGATACACTTTAGAGTTCTCAAACAGTGCTTAGAATATGGCTTAGTTTTAAAGAAAACTCATCGTATTCTAGCATTTAAACAATCTCCATGGTTAAAAGGCTATATTGACCTAAATACCAGACATAGAGCCACTGCTAAAAATGCTTTTGAAAAAAATTTTTTCAAACTACTTAATAATGCAGTGTATGGTAAAACCATGGAAAATGTGGATAAGAGGAGAGATGTTAAAATTGTTAATAGTTGGGAGAGAACGAATCGGAATCATTTGGGTGCCCAAGATTGGATATCAAAACCAAATTTTCATAGTTTATCTATATTTTCTGAAGATCTTGTAGCAATCGAAATGACTAGAGTCAAAACCTGCTACAATAAACCAATTTACTTAGGATTTTGTGTACTCGAGCTGTCAAAATGGAAAATGTATAATTTCCATTACGGGTACATGCAACCTAAGTTTAAGACAAACCTCTCATTAAACTATATGGATACTGACTCTTTTATATATTCAATAAAGACTGATGACTTTTACGCTGACATAAAAAATGACATTCATGAACAATTTGACACATCGGATTATCCTACAGACAATATTTATAATTTCCCAATAGTAAATAAAAAAGTAATTGGTATGATGAAGGATGAAAATTGCGGTAAGATAATGACAGAGTTTGTTGGGCTGCGCTCAAAAATGTATTCATTTAGTGTAGAAAATCAAGATGATATTAAAAAATCGAAGGGGGTAAAGAGAGCCATATTAGATAAATATAGTTTAGCTACATATAAGAATTGCCTATTTAATAAGATTAATGTATATGATAGTATGTTAACATTTAAATCTAAGCTACATCAATTATATACTAGCGAATTAAATAAGGTAGTATTAAGCTATGGAGATGATAAGAGAAAAATTAGATCAAATAATGTAAACACTTATGCATGGTATCATTTTCGTATTAAGGAAACTAACCCTGAATACGAACTTGACATGTTGCTAGATGAGATTGCTAAAATGCAAGAAAATCTTAGTTAATTAGTTAATTTTTAAATTGTATATAAAATCCTATTTATTAAGAAAAAATATTGTATTTGTATCCTATTTATTAAGAAAAATTGTTGTATATAAAATTCTATTTAATAAGAAAAATTATTTTATTGTTGTTAAAATGAATGTAAAAAAGTCTAAGAAATATTATTGTATTTAAATCCTATTTATTAAGAAAAGTTATTGTAAATAAACTATTGAAAAAAGAATGGAAAATGTGAGTGGTTTTTTTTATTTCTTTATTGACTTTACTTCGTTGGATCAAAAATTTTTGTTTTTGCTTATTTGCAAATTCTTGTTTTCATGTCGCTTAAACATGCACAGTCTTGTTTTCAGGTCACTTAAACATGCACAGTCTTGTTTTCTTTGAGAGGTTCTGCACAAGAGAAATTGAATTTCACAATATTATGAAATTCAATTAGATATTTTCATAAAGAGAAATAATTTAGATAATCGGATAAAATCCTCATATTTTTTCACTACATACAAGTTTCTGTTATTTTATATTCGAACAGATGATTCCTAGTTTTCCTTTAGAAAAAAATAATACAAATCAAGGAATATTTTTATAATTCAATTTAATTTTATTTTATTATTTATACAATTTTATTTCATTTTTATTTAATTTATTTATAATGATGGAAACATTTCGTAATAGCCAATTATTAGATGTTCTAGTATATTTTTTCTTAAAAAATATATGGTACATCTGCAAGTATCAGGTCCCTCCTCACACTCAGGATGATACCAAGGACAGCTGGGGAAGTGTCCTTCAGTGTTGTCTTCATCTTCCATGACACCATATTCTTCGTTCTCATCCAGCATATTTTGGAAACATTTTATCATCTCCCAATGATCAAAAAGCCTGAAGCTTTCAAAATCTCTTATAAATTGATTAAGAGTACGTCTAATTTGACTCATTTTATTTGCTGATGAATGAATGATGATGAATGTTGGAAGGTTCCTTTAAGACTAATTTGTTCTGTAAATTTTTAAAATATCTATATGTTCTTTAAAATATCTATACTATCATCTCTATGTCGTATTTCTTTTTAGCACTCTATCTCTCTCTAACCCTTTTCTCTCTATTCCATATTTCTTTTTTACTACTCTATCTCTCTCTAACCGTTTTCTCTCTATAACTATCTCTTTCTGTCTATCACTATCCCCCACTTATTCACTATTTCACCACAATTATTTTCGATTAGCCTTTTTGAAGTCATCATCGCTACTTTTAAGATTATTTCCAGTTAAACATTCAGAGTGACAAGAAGTATCTAAATAAAATATAAAAAATAAAAAAATGGACTCCACAACAAATCTAATTGCAAAATTTAATGCTCTAAATAACAAAACTTTAATCCACGTAAAGGAGCTTGATTCTTCAACGAAATATACTATTAGAAATGTGGTACGTGTAACAACTAAATATGGACCAACCCTAAAAGTTGAAATGAATAAACACATAATGTTCCTGCCCAAACGATATAATATTTTAACTGATGACGATATCAAAGATCTCTCAAGCGGATCATATTGCCTAAGTAGAGAAGGTGAAGAAAACCTAATTGTCGAGAGTGAGCTGAGTGAATTTCTAATTCAAAATTCCCAATTTCCTGTTTGGCAATAATATATTAATTATGTATTTTAAATTATGAATAAAAAGACATTAAAGAGTTTTGTAAAATATAAATTTTTGTGTTTTATTTAATATTTTCAGTTATTTCATAAAGAAATTTAAGACATAAATGTCCACAGGTAAATGTATTGAAATTCTGATGCTGATTATAGTTGTATTTTATATTTGCACCAAGATATTTGACTACTTCCCAAGGAGGTTGTAAGTTTCCAAAGCTGTCGAAATATTCTTTTTCATTGTTGTTTTTATAGTATGCTACCCAATGTGTACCAGGTCCTGTTGATACATCTAAGTTGATTATTCCACATTCAATTTTCTTTGTTCGTTTTGGTAGAGTATTCAACATGAAAACTCCTCTAAAATATGGAATTTTTATAGAGAAACGGTTTAGGTCCACATCAGATAGTGGTCTGTTGGGCAGCATCTTTAAGAGTTTTTTGATTCCTCTTTGTGAACTAAACCATAACCTTTTTTATATGGTTTTAAGTAAAGTCCTTTTCCAACTGCTATAGATTCCATCGCTTTATTATGTCTAGTTGCTTCATCAAGTTGATTTTTTGCATTCTTTGTTGCATTTACAGCTTTAGCTATGGCAGCACCTCCAGTTGTTAGACTACCAATTGCACCCAGAGCAGTTAAAATCGGTATTAGAGGTAAAAAACCACCGATTTTTGGAACACGTATTACACGTGGAACTACAATTTGAGACTTTCTTCCTTTTAATGATTTGTTAATAGTTTTTCGTGCAATTTTAATAGCTGAGTTAATATCTAATGGTTTTTCCTTCTTTAGTATTTTTGTTGCAGCTCTAATTGATGTTCTAAATAGTTTTTTATCATTTGGCTTGTTCTTTTTAGCATTTTTCTTTTTCTCCACACCCATACCAAATTTAGTTTTGGTTTTCATTGCGTTAGTAACCATATATGCAAATGATTTTTCTGCAAGACTACTGTCTTTTGCTAAAACTCGATTCCAAGCTGAATTTTCAAGTATTTTATCAGCTTTATGTCTAGTACTTATATCCTTATTTTTTGAATACGCAATATCGTGATTTTTACAAGCAGAGTCCAATAAATTAATACCTTTGTCACCTCGATTTAAACGTTTTTGTAGTTTTGTTCCAGGTCCACAGTACTGATACCCCGGAAGATGAAGCTCAACAGGTAGAGAGTTTATTATTTTATCTACTATACCTCCTCCAACGAAGGTGTTTTTATGACTAAACGTTTTCTGATATCGTATAACCATATTATCTAATTTTTTCTATAATAAGAGGTAACATTTATAAAATGTATTTAGTTACAAAAATGCAGTTAGTGAAACAACATAAAAATATTTTAGTTCGTAATATTGACGATTCAGTGAACATCACTTCAAAAATAAAGCATAGCCCCCTCTTACCAAATTCTATTCGTGCTCTAATAGTTGGACCATCCAATTGTGGAAAGACTAATGTTATGATTGGCTTACTAGAAAGTCCTAATGGACTCAAGTTTGAAAACATCTATTTATACTCAAAATCTCTATATCAACCCAAATATGAATACCTGAAGAAACTAATTTCACCAATTAAAGGAATGGGATATTATACATTTACAGATAATGAATCAGTTATTCCACCTGACGAAGCTAAAACTAATTCAATTATGATATTTGATGATGTTGCATGTGAAAAGCAGAATAATATACGTACATATTTTTGTATGGGGCGACATAGGGATGTCGATTCATTCTACTTGTGTCAAACTTATACTAGAATTCCCAAGCATTTAATAAGAGACAATGCCAATGTTATTATAATGTTTAAACAAGATGAGACAAATATGAAGCATGTTTATAGAGATCATGTTGGTGGCGATATGAGTTATGAAAAGTTTCATGAGATTTGTCGAGAGTGTTGGAAGGATAAATATGGATTTTTGGTGATTAGCAAAGATAATGAATTAAAAGATGGACGCTACAGAAAGCAATTTGACTATTTCATAACTATATAAACTACTCTTCATAAACATTTACTTTAGTTATTAATCTAACTTTTAGCTTGATACATCTATTTGCTATAACCTCATCTGATACCTGATAAGCTGATCTGAAAACCAGACCAGCTACCTAATAACCTGATTTGATACCTGATAACCTGATCTGAAAACCAGACCAGGTCCTGAAAAGCTGATCTGAAAACCAGACCAGGTCCTGAAAAGCTGATCTGAAAACCAGACCAGGTCCTGAAAAGCTGATCTGAAAACCAGACCAGGTCCTGAAAAGCTGATCTGAAAAACAGACCAGGTCCTGAAAAGCTGATCTGAAAACCAGACCAGGTCCTGAAAAGCTGATCTGAAAACCAGACCAGGTCCTGAAAAGCTGATCTGAAAACCAGACCAGGTCCTGAAAAGCTGATCTGAAAACCAGACCAGGTCCTGAAAAGCTGATCTGAAAACCAGACCAGGTCCTGAAAAGCTGATCTGAAAACCAGACCAGGTCCTAAAAAGCTGATCTGAAAACCAGACCAGGTCCTGAAAAGCTGATCTGAAAACCAGACCAGGTCCTAAAAAGCTGATCTGAAAACCAGACCAGGTCCTGAAAAGCTGATCTGAAAACCAGACCAGGTCCTGAAAAGCTGATCTGAAAACCAGACCAGGTCCTAAAAAGCTGATCTGAAAACCAGACCAGGTGCTAATAAGCTGATCTAATAGCTGATACCTCATCTAATAGCTGATACCTTTTATTTATTAAACATGGATGAGAAAATTTTAAAACAGTTGGTGTTGACAAGAAATGTCTTGAAGAAAAAGCTTCGTAGTATAAAAACTGGTGAAATAGATACACGTGAACAACTAAGAGATACATTTAAACCTATAACAGAACCACTGAAAGAATTCATAAATAGTTCTAAAAAAATTAAAAGAATTCCCATTAAAGAAGAAAATAAAATGAAGACAGAATTTAAAAATAATACAAGTTTAAAGTCTGAAAAACCATCACTCAAGATAGAGACAAGTACACCAAAGAAACTAGCAGAAGGAACAATATCTGATAATACCATATTATTTAACGAAACTAATACTAAAAATGATGATGATGATGATGAAGATGATTTTTACTCACAAACTTCCAATACAGAAGATACTTATACTGATTTATCAGTCTTGGAAGGAAATAATGAATTAGATACAAACTATGGTCCACATAAAGATTTCAATAATGAATGGAAATTTGGTGATAGTAAACTTACACTTAGTGAACATAAAATACAAGTTGGTGGTCAAATATGGGCTCTAACACCTGGACTATTTTCTCTAATGTTTCATAAAATACCAAAAAATTATGATAAATTTGAACTCGAAATATATAAAAAGATTTTAATTACTACTAATGCATATAGAAGAGACTACAAACCTGATGGTCAAATTAAGGGTACTAGAGGATATAAATATAAACATATTATTAAGAAATTTATTGACGAGAAAAACCAGGATAATTTACCCGAATCAACAGGATCTAAGCCCAAAGGTAGCTATTTAGGTGATGGAATGATGGAATTTAACATCCATAAGCCCAACTATATATACTGGGATGATCCAAATGAGCTAGTAGATCGACTTCGACTACTGCTCGCATCACAAGCTGCAGGTCATAATAATCACAATAACGAGATTATATCAATTATTGAAGAACTACGTGAAGCTAATATAATACATTAACTTTAATAAAGTATATAAAGCATGTCTGTTGATAAATTTGGACATTATTTAAACGATACTAGCAACATAGTTTCTTTGAAAAATGCACCTAAACTGCTGGGGTTCTTTGTGGATACGAACAACAACATTGATGTCCAAAACAAAAGGATCAAAAATGTTGCAAAAGCTGTGGAGGAAAACGATGTTATCAATAAATTGTTTCTGCAAACTCAAATCGAAAAACTAGAAGAGAAATTATTAGCATTCTTTAAGAGAGACAGTACTTTAATTCAAGAAAATATTCAAATACAAATTGAGGATCTACATCGCGAAACAAAATTAGATATAGAAGAAAATTATAAAATTGAAAAAGATATTCTAAAAATTAAAACATCCTTTGAAGAGCAAATTGAACAGCTTAATGAGAAAATTTATAGATTAGAAAATTACATGTTTGTATCAATAGCTGAAAGTGCTTCAACTAGATCACAACACTCTCCAAAAAATCTCTAAAAACAACTTAATGTCTTCAAAAAGAAATTTAGTAAACGAACTCCATAAGCAAGCACGAAAACATTTTGTGCGTCGCAGAGTTGTAATGAAAGGAATAGATGATCTTTGGCAAGCTGATTTAGTTGAAATGGGGAACTATTCTAAAGAAAATAGAAATTATCGATTTTTGCTGACTATAATTGACACATTCTCAAAATTTGCATGGGCAGTACCACTAAAAACAAAAACTGCACTTGAAACAACCAACGCAATGGAAAATATTTTTGAATTGGGGCGAATACCAAAAAACATACAAACAGATGATGGTAAAGAATTTTTCAACAAAAACTTTGAAAAATTAATGCATAAATACAGCATTAATCACTACTCAACATATAGCATTATGAAAGCATCAATAGTAGAACGATTTAATAGAACACTGAAAGGAATGATGTGGAAAGAATTTAGCTATAATGGTTCTTATAAGTGGATTGATATATACAAAGATTTACTTAATACCTACAATAGAAAAGTTCATCGTACCATTAAAATGCCTCCAATTAAAGTCAACTCAACAAATGAGGAAAAGCTGCTAAATACAGTATACAGTCATATGAAAATGTATAAAATGTCAAAATTTAATGTAGGAGATCATGTACGCATAAGCAAATATAAGCATACATTTGAAAAAGGTTATACTCCAAATTGGACTACAGAAATTTTCACAATTACAAGAGTTCAAAATACAAATCCTGCAACATACATATTAGAAGACTATCTTGGTAATCCTATTAAAGGTGGATTCTATACTGACGAACTTTCAAAAACCAGATTTCCAAATACATATCTAGTTGAAAAGGTGCTTAAAATTAAAGGGAAGGAGGTATATGTTAAATGGCTGGGATTTTCTAATCAACACAATTCTTGGATAAGTAAAGATGAAATATTATAGATGAAAGAAAAACTAAATCAACAACAACATCATAGCAAAACAATAATAGCATTAATATTAAGAAACAAATGTTAATTTTAAAATAAGAAAATGAAATAAATATGTAAATTATGCTTATAAACCATACTGTCTACTAAACTTTATTTAATTGTAATCAGTCTGTTATAATGTCAATAACACTTACTCTGAGCTCTAACTCATCAGAATTATCTGCTAGTTACTTTCCTCCTATTGAATTACATGATGCATATGAGTGTGCTCTAACTGATTTTCATTCATACAACAGTATTCCAAATGTAGACACCTACAACAATATGTTTCATATAGGAGAATATACAATAGAAATACCAATTGGATCTTACGAACTAAATGATATAGTTGATTTTATAGAAGAGCAATACAAACTACTCTGTCCAGCAAATAAGATTTTTATTGAAGCTAATAACAATACAATGCAAGTTAAAGTTAATAGTTCCAAGGATACTGTATATTTTAATAAAGACAATACAATTGGAAAACTTTTAGGATTCAATAGCAAAATCCTAACACCAAACCAATATTATTATTCAGATCTTCCAGTTAATATTTTTAAAGTAAATCTCTTGCGAGTTGAAAGTAGTATCGCTATTAACACATATATGAATAGCTCCAAATCGCATACACTTCATGAATTTCCGATTAATGTGCCTCCAGGCTATAAAATAGATGAGGTTCCAAGAAATCTTATCTATTTACCTGTGAACACCAGAGAGATAAGTTCACTAGCGCTGCGCGTAGTTGATCAACACGGTGATTTAATTAATTTCCGAGGAGAGGAAATTACAATACGAATACATTTAAGGCCAACTAAATAATGCTAATATACAACACAAATACATTGAAAAATATAGCAACAAGAACAACATCAACATTAAAGCGATCAGTACAACAGAAAGCATTAACAACATCAAATAAAAATTTTCTAAAGTCCTTGAATTTTAAATTGAAGACAAAATGAGTTCAATAATAGATGTCTTAGATAAGCCCTTGTCTGATGAGAATATAATCAAAAAGGACTATCATACATATGTACCATACTTACAATCTTACAACAATAATGATGAAATTAGAATTTCAATACAAAATCAAGATTTGTACGTGCTACCCAGTGAAAGCTACATTTATGTAGAAGGTTTTGTTGCTGATGATAATAACTCTAAATCTTCTTCATCATCGGACAACTTTATATTAAAAAACAACTTTGTGGCATATCTATTTGATGAAATTCGCTATGAGCTCAATGGAATTGAAATTGATCATACAAGATATTTAGGAGCCACAAGCACCATAAAAAATTTGGTTTCTATGTCACCAACAGAAAGCAACGTGATGCAAAATGCTGGATGGAACAAAATTGACGATGTCACTCTTGTAAATGGCTTTTTCAATTTCTATGTACCTCTAAAAATGCTTCTAGGATTCGCTGAAGACTACAACAAAGTTATACTAAATGGAAAACATGAATTGATACTCTTGCGCAATAAGAACGACGAAGATCTTGTACGCTCGAGTGTTTCTACTAAAAAAGCTAAACTTACAATTTCACTAATCTCATGGAGAATCCCACATGTTCAATTATGCGACTTTAGCAAATTGAATATGATTAAAATTATTAACAATGGTGCTTCTATACCTATGGCATTTCGCAGTTGGGATTGTCATGTCAATCCACAATTAAATATGGGAACTAGCCATATTTGGAATGTTAAACTAGCTGCAAATAGAGAACGCCCTCGTTTTGTATTGATTGCTTTTCAACAAGAAAATAAGTTTGTTCATTGTGATTTGACTAATTTAAAAGTACATTTAAATTCAGTCTCATATCCATATGATGATCTTAACATAAAGTTCAAAAATGAACGATATGCAATTCTATATGATATGTATCTAAGATTTCAACAAAGCTACTATATGAAAGAATCTCAACCGCTTCTAACTGCATCAGAGTTTAAGACAAAAGCTCCTATTATTGTAGTAGATGTCAGTCATCAGAATGAATCACTCAATAATGGACCGATTGATATAAAAATAGAATTTGAAACAGCAACTAATATTGGAGCAAAAACATCAGCTTACTGCATTCTTATTCATGATCGTATATTAGAATATGTACCTATCAAAGGACAAGTGCGAAAAGTCTTATGAATTGACTAATATGGAAAACAACATAATTTTCATAGACGTACAAGGTTTCAAAAATAATTCAAATGATTTCATCGCAAAAGAAGTAGCAATTGTTTTCAACAATTATGAATATAACAATTTCATTATAAAACCCCCATTTGATATCAAATGCTTATCAATAGAAAAGCAAAGAGAAGCAAAGTGGCTAACAAAAAACTATCATCACCTAAGCTGGACTGCTGGATCAGTTTCATTTCAAAGCGTTTGCAATTTTATAAAAGCCAACGCAAGATGTTCTAAAATTTATGTAAAAGGTGAAGAAAAAAGACGATGGTTGGAAAAAATTTTATGCCGAAAAATTTTTAACGTTGAGGATATAGGCTGCATCAACTTTAAACAAATGGAAATCAAGTATCCCGAATATTTTTATTGTAATTATCATAAATTTGGTGCTTGCGCACTAAAAAATGCTATTTTACTAACAAAAGAAATGTCTTGCTTTAATTAAACTTTTTCACTTTTTAAAATATGAATGTATCTATTATTATAAAATTTTATAAAATTTTAAACAATAAATGTATAAAAAATAAAATAATCTACAAGTGTTTTCTTATTTCAAATACAAACTACATAAAGGAATGAGAAGGAAGTGGGGAGGAGGAGAAATTAACTTTTTTGCTTACTTGCAAATTCTTGGTTTTTGTTTCTCTGCTGTTGAGTGTACTTAGTTTGCTGCTTTAAAATAATCGTAGACAAAGAAAATAATTACGTTGCAAAATATATATGTATTCTACAAAATATTCCACGCACAAATACCCACGATCGCACATTCATACATGCACACATACATACATACATACACATACATACATACACATACATACATACATACACCTACATACATACATACATACATACATACATACATACATATTTCTTAAACAAATACACAAAATATTAAATTACCCGCGACTATCAAGCTGGACCCCCCCACACACAAGTATGGGTGTTCACATACATGTGAACACAAGTATGGGTGTTCACATACATGTGAACACATAAATAAATATTTTCTCTGATATTACTCATATATTATTACGATAACAAATTTCTGCAGTCTGGCAACACTGGCAATTTTCCCTTTGGTATTAGAAAATAATAATCATGTTTTGCCGTCGGCATTTGGAAAATATAATAATCATGTTTTGCCGTCGGCATTTGAAAAAAAATTCATATATTGCCGTAGGCATTAGGAAAAATATTCATATATTGCCGTAGGCATTAGGAAAAATATTCATATATTGCCGTAGGCATTAAGAAAAATTAATTTTCACTATTTCACCCCACTCCCCCTTTGGTATTAAGAAAAATCATTTTCATGATTTTCCCGTCGGCATATATATTTATGAAATATTAATCTTATGAAACCCCTTAATCCACCCCACAAAAAAAAAAATAATGAGTTAGGCCCTTTCTATATTAAGGTAACCTCAAAAAAAAATCACCCGTTCCCACATGGGTTAATGTAAACAAAACTCCTTATGTAAACAAAAAATTCCTTATGTAAACAAAAAGTTGGACGGACTTATTGACCCACCCTCGTAGGGTATCAAATTTCACAAATTTCCAAGAATTTTAAAATTTGGGTAATTAAAATTTTAAAATTTCAAAAGTTTAATTGTCGCAGGAGTGGGATTCCACTACTACTTTCGTAGCCGAAAATCGACAAATTGATTTTATGGATTCTTAGCGATAGAGATTTAGCTTTAGCAAGTTACAGAATACCATGGCTGTTGATTTATATTTTGTTTTCATGAAATTTTGGTAAGAGAAAATCCTTTCGACATTTACAGAGGAGTGAGGCATGGATACAATTGCGTAAGCTACTCTCGATATATGAGGAAACATGTATTCATCTAATGCGTTTTTATATAAGCCAATGCTCTATATTGGTTGTTAATATTTCAAATTATTTTTCTTTTTTTTCTTTTCCCTGGGAACATTTTAATTAAAAGTGGTATAATGATATTGGTTTAACAGATAAAATACTTGCAGGGGGAAACTTACTAAACCAAACTAACATTTTATTGTCAAAGTCCACTTTTGCCCTTAGAACTTAATATAAACTTTTTAAAAATTTCTTTAAACTGATTTAAAACAGTTGTTTTAATAGATCAACTTCTGTGCCACATAAAATATCATTGAATGGAATATTGATACTGATATTTAATTGTGGTTACACTTTTCTAAAAGATCTTTACTAATAAAGCTTCGTTCTATTTGTCGAAAAAACAATTTAATTCTTGGCAAAATATATGCATGCGCGAGTCTTCTGACTGCATTTCTAAGTTGCCCGTGAAAGTATCAAATTTCTTAGGGGAGTACTACGGTACTTTTTCATGTCAAATAGTATCAAAAAAAGTACGATCGTACCAACTTTCCCATCACTGATTGAAAACACTAAGACGTTTGGTTTGATAGCGTACAATGAAAATTTTATTAAAGTAATTGGTGAGTGCAGACTAAAATGCCAAATAAAAGGCCAAAATAAGTTTGTCGTATTTAAAATTGTAAAAGACAATTTCCAGTCAATACTGGGTCGTAATAGTTGCGAACAACTACGCTTGGTGGCGCGTATTGATTGCGTACAAGCCAAAAAGCTGGGTTGTTGTAAGACTTTCGAGTACGGTATAGAGTTTATAGAAAACACGAACTTTCGCATATTGCCCCCAAGAAGAATTCCCTTAGCGTTGAAGGAAAAAGTGAAGAATGAATTAAATAATATGGTACAAATGAAAGTGATCGCGGCGATAAGTGAGCCATCGCTAACAGTAAGCCCAGTGGTAATTGTTGAAAAAGGTGAAAAAATAAGAATTTGTATGGATCCTATCGAATTGAACAAAAACATAAAGCCTTGCCATTTTCCTCTTAAAACGATAGAGGAAATAGCAGCAAAGGTAAGTGGTTGCAAATATTTTACTAAATAAGATTGCGAAAAGGGTTTTTGGCAAATTAAAGTAACTGAACGTACAAGCAAATTTCTGACAATAGCTACGCCATGAGGGCGATATAAATATTTACGTCTCCCATTTGGTATTTCCTCTGCACCCGAAGTGTACAGTGAGGTGATGTCTCGTGCTCTAGAAGACATTAATAACTGCGAAGTTGCAATGGACGACATATTTTTATTTGCAGAAAGCAAAGAAAAATTAAATAAAATTACTCATCGAGTAATATCACAATTGAGCGAGATTGGATTCACTTTAAACAAATCGAAATGTGAATACAATAAGAGTACTGTTAAATTTTTGGGGCATATTTTCACGGAACACGGGTATAAAGCAGATGACGACAAAATATTAGCGATAAAAAAACTACGACAGCCGAAAAATACCAAAGAGTTGCAACGCTTGCTTGGTATGGTAAACTACCTTGGAAAGTTTATCCCCAATTTATCTGAGCTTACGGAGCCAGTAAGAATACTGTTGCATAAAAACGTCGAATGGCATTGGGATGAGCCGCAGGTAAAAGCAGCTCCAGTTTTGGTATACTATGACGTAAATAAGCCAGTGACTTTAGCTGTTGACGCAAGTAGTACAGCCATGGGCGCGTGCTTACTACAAGGAGGAAAACCGGTAGCATACGCAGCGAGGGCCTTTAGTCAATCGCAACAAAATCAGCCACAAATAGCAAAAGAGGCATTAGCCATACGATTTGGTTGTAAAAAGTTCCACGAATATGTGTATGGCAAAGAGTTGCTGATTGAAACAGACCATAAGCCATTGGAGACGATTTTTAAAAACCCTATAGAAAATGCACGGTTGAGGTTGCAAGGTATATTATGGGACATAGTACAATATTGTCCGAAGGTTATGTGCGTAAAAGGCAGAAACATACCAATAGCTGATACATTGAGTAGAGACATCGAAGTTGATGAAACCGAACCTGATCTGAAATGTAAAGTAAGCTCAGTAGCATCGACAACTCTAGATGCAGAAATGTACAAAAAATTTAAAAAATCGATTGACAACGATCCGGAACTCAAAGTTCTTAAAGAGTATATAATGAAGGGTTGGCCAGAGAAAACATCGAAAGTGCCAAGCATCATAAGAAACTACGTCACGTTTAGGCATCAACTTACATATGATGAAGACTTATTGTTTAATGGTGACAAAATGATTGTACCAAAAGAGCAAGTACACGAATTGCTACCACGATTACATTCTGGTCATCTAGGTATCAACAAAACTTTATCTATGGTAAGAAAGCAGTTATATTGGTACGGCATGACAAAGGATATTACACGGTATGTTGAAAAATGCAAAGTATGTCAACAAACACAACGAGCTAACAGCAGCGAAGAGTTGATAATCAAAAAATTACCAGAGTAAAGGCAATGATTTATTGTTAATAGCAGATCATTACTCGAACTTCTTTGACTTTCGCAAATATACAACGGCTTCAGCAGCAGAAACTATATTATTCCTAATAATGTGGTTTTCTGTTCATGGAATTCCAGAAATTCTGGAAAGCGATGGCGGTCCACAATTCACGTCTATGAGATTTAAAGAATTTGCTGAAAATTGGCAATTTAAACATAATATTTCTTCGCCCTATTATCCAAAATCTAACGGTTTTGCAGAACGCAACGTCCAAAATGCAAAAAATCTTTTGAAAAAGTGTTCAATAGATCGTACTGATGTATACAAGGCATTGCTAAATTGGAGAAATACTGACCGTGATAATATATTAAAGTCACCAGCAGAAAGATTATTTAGTCGTAAAACGCGCACAACAGTTCCAACGACAAAACAACAGCTTTTACCAAAAATAGTAAACGGAGTGACGCAAAGCCTTAAACAACTGCGTGAAAAATAAAAGACATATGCCGACCAAGGTGCTAAAGTTAGAGCATCCCTGCAAGTAGGTGATACGGTTGTTATGCAAACAGGTCATCGAAATTGGACATCAGCATCTATAGTTAACAATACTGAGCATCCACGTTCGGTAATGGTTCAAACTGACAACGGTAAAAAATATCGTCGAAATACGTTCCATCTAAGAAGATAATTAGCCGGTAGGGTCAATCCTAAAGAAGATGAAACAATTGCAGCTGATGAGAACACAATGAAAGACGTACCAACTCAACAAAATACTACTAATGACAACAGAGGGCTTACTGAAATAGCTACAACTCCATCTACTATTGAAATAACAGGCGACCAGTTCCAAAGAACGCGCAGCGGCCGTCTGGAAAAACCAGTTCAACGTTATGAAGCGTAAATTTTTTTTATTATATCCACATTATTAAGTATATAAGTATATCTTATTATATCCATTATGAGCAAAAAAAATTTAAAAAAAAATCAATAATAATAATAATATGAAGAAAAAGAATTCAAAACAAAAATTATAGCCAGGGAAACCGCAAATATGCAATTGCATGTTTTTTCTTGTGCGACGTATTCATGCGGGGACAAGATATTTATCCGTTTCAGAACTTTTTATTAATTTTGGCATCGATTTGTTAGTGCATATTTTTGCATATTTTGCCGTTTAAAGCATATTTTTGCATATTTTACCCTTTTAAGCATGTTTTTGCATTTATCACTCTAATACGCATATTTTTTAGCATATTTTCTAATTTTTAGAGCATAATTTACGCATTTAGGGCATATTTTGAAATTAAATAAATAAAATATATAAAATTTTTTATTTTAATTTGCTTACAAGCTTAATTGATGCACACAATTTTAATTTTTATTTTTCGCCATCAAAGTCTCATTTCTAATGTTCCATGTAGTGTATACATTTTCGTAGTTATTACGGACGTTAGTTTCAATAAAAAATTCGGTTTTCCTATTTGTGACGGACTCTACCCCGAGTAGACGTTGAAGGAACATTGTCAATATATAAAAGATTGTTTAGATATGGCATGCAACGATTTTATTTGAAAATGTATATTGACCTAGATTGTTGTTTATTGCAATAAATATTATACATACAAATCTTGTCTTATTTATCGAAAATATAGTTCCAAAGTTTTAATTCTGATATCGTGATCTCTTTTGAACTTGAAGTTAAATTTTTACTAGATTATCAAAAAAATAATAATTTGTATTATTTGCTTTAGTCAAAATATGTATGGCTATTTTGTTTCAACGTCCACTTCAAACCCAGATTATTGTTTTTAATACGGCAGTTTTTCTTTGTTAATTTTCTATTTTTGTTTTTTTTTTGCTTATTTTATATGCAAATATTTTTGAATTTCAAATAAACCATATATATTTTCATTTCAAATAAACCAATTTATATTATTTTAATTAGCCGATGGCCTTAGCAGCCAGTGCTATCAATGTATATATTAGCGTTATATTTTATATAATTTTAATATCAAGTAAATAAATAAATAATAAATAAATATTATTTTAAGAGCATATTTATTAAGTTTTTTGTGCATATTTTCAAGTTTTTAGTGCATATTGAATGCGCATAAAACACTTTTTTTAGAGCATATTTCTGGTTTCCCTGATTATAGCAAACTGAAATTAAAATTTTTCAAATCGAAATAACTGAAATTTAGAACATACTTATGTACATTATTTGTAAAAAAAAAGGGAGATGTCATATAATAATAAATGAAGTCAGTATTGCTTAGACTCTCAACATAACAAGACACGTCTTTATCTAGCTCACACATGATACTTGCTTATGGAGTTGGTTTACTAAATTTCTTTTTGAAGACATTAAGTTGTTTTTTCAGATTTTTGGAAGAGTGTTGTGATCTACTTGAAGCACTTTCAGCTATTGATACAAACATATAATTTTCTAATCTATAAATTTTCTCATTAAGCTGTTCAATTTGTTCTTCAAAGGATGTTTTAATTTTTAGAATATCTTTTTCAATTTTATAATTTTCTTCTATATCTAATTTGATTTCGCGATGTAGATCCTCAATTTGCATTTGAATATTTTCTTGAATTATAGTACTGTCTCTCTTAAAGTATGCTAATAATTTCTCTTCTAGTTTTTCGATTTGAGTTTGCAGAAACAATTTGTTGATAACATAGTTTTCCTCCACAGCTTTTGCAACATTTTTGATCCTTTTGTTTTGGACATCAATGTTGTTGTTCGTATCCACAAAGAACCCCAGCAGTTTAGATGCATTTTTCAAAAAAACTATGTTGCTAGTATCGTTTAAATAATGTCCAAATTTATCAACAGACATGCTTTATATACTTTATTAAAGTTAATGTATTATATTAGCTTCACGTAGTTCTTCAATAATTGATATAATCTCGTTAATGGTGGCTATTCTGGAATACGCGTCGACTTGGTGAAATTTACATGTAGAACAAAAACAAAACTTCACAAATGTTAAAAATTTGTTTTTGTTTATCATACAAAATTTACCGTTTTTAAAAAAGAGAGCAACGCGTTCAAATTCTCACGTTTATTTCATTTTAGAATTGTATGGGAAACAAAAACAATTTTTGAAACTTTGTTTTTGCTTTAATGTAAAGTTTCACTTCATCGACACGTTTTCCTAAAAAGCCACCATTGTGATTATTATGACCTGCAGTTTGTGATGCGAGCAGTAGTCGAAGTCAATCTACTAGCTCATTTGGATCATCCCAGTATATATAGTTGGGCTTATGGATGTTAAATTCCATCACCTAAATAGCTACCTTTTGGCTTAGATCCTGTTGATTCACTTAAATTCTTTTGGTTTTTCTCGTCAATAAATTTCTTAATAATATGTTTATATTTATATCCTCTAGTACCCTTAATTTGACCATCAGGTTTATAGTCTCTTCTATATGCATTAGTAGTAATTAAAATCTTTTTATAGATTTCGAGTTCAAATTTATCATAATTTTTTGGTATTTTATAAAACATTAGAGAAAATAGTCCTGGTGTTAGAGCCCATATTTGAGCAACAATTTGTATTTTATGTTCACTAAGTGTAAGTTTACTATCACCAAATTTCCATTCGTTATTGAAATCTTTATGTGGACCATAGTTTATATCTAATTCATTTCTTCCTTCCAATACTGATAAATCAGTATAAGTATCTTCTGTATTGGAAGTTTGTGAGTAAAAATCATCTTCATCATCATCGTCATATCATTTTTAGTATTAGTTTCATTAAATAAGATGGCATTATCAAATATTGTTCCTTCTGCTAGTTTCTTTGGTGCACTTGTCTCTATCTTGAGTGATGGTTTTTCAGACTTTAAACTTGTATTATTTTCAAATTTTGTCTTAATTTTATTTTCTTCTTTAATGGGAATTCTTTTAATTTTCTTAGAACTATTTATGAATTCTTTCAGTAGCTATTAGATCAGGTATCAGCTATTAGATCAGCTTATCAGGAGCTGGTCTGGTTTTCAGATCAGCTTATCAGGAGCTGGTCTGGTTTCAGATCAGCTTTTCAGGACCTGGTCTGGTTTTCAGATCAGCTTTTCAGGACCTGGTCTGGTTTTCAGATCAGCTTTTCAGGACCTGGTCTGGTTTTCAGATCAGCTTATCAGGACCTGGTCTGGTTTTCAGATCAGGTTATCAGGTATCAAATCAGGTTATTAGGTAGCTGGTCTAGTTTTCAAATCAACTTATCAGGTATCAGTTGAGGTTATAGCAAATAGATGTATCAAGTTTAAAGTTAGATTAATAACTAAAGTAAATGTTTATGAAGAGTAGTTTATATAGTTATGAAATAGTCAAATTGATTTCTGTAGCGTCCATCATTTAATTCATTATCTTTGCTAATCACCAAAAATCCATATTTATCCTTCCAACATTCTCGACAAATTTCATGAAACTTTTCATAACTCATATCGCTACCAACATGATCTCTATAAACATGCTTCATATTTGTCTCATCTTGTTTAAACATTATAATAACATTGGCATTGTCTCTTATTAATTGCTTGGGAATTCTAGTATAAGTTTGACACAAGTAGAATGAATCAACATCCCTATGTCGCCCCATACAAAAATATGTACGTATATTATTCTGCTTCTCACATGCAACATCATCAAATATCATAATTGAATTAGTTTTAGCTTCGTCAGGTGGAATAACTGATTCATCATTATCTGTAAATGTATAATATCCCATTCCTTTAATTGGTGAAATTAGTTTCTTCACGTATTCATATTTGGGTTGATATAGAGATTTTGAGTTAGATGTTTTCAAACTTGAGTCCATTAGGACTTTCTAGTAAGCCAATCATAACATTAGTCTTTCCACAATTTGATGGACTTTCCTTAAAACCATATAAAAAAGGTTATGGTTTAGTTCACAAAGAGGAATCAAAAAACTCTTAAAGATGCTGCCCAACAGACCACTATCTGATGTGGACCTAAACCGTTTCTCTATAAAAATTCCATATTTTAGAGGAGTTTTCATGTTGAATACTCCACCAAAACGAACAAAGAAAATTGAATGTGGAATAATCAACTTAGATGTATCAACAGGGCCTGGTATACATTGGGTAGCATACTATAAAATCAAGAATGAAAAAGAATATTTTGACAGCTTTGGATACTTACAAGCTCCTGGGGAAGTAGTCAAATATCTTGGTGCAAATATAAAATACAACTATAATCAGCATCAGAATTTTAATACATTTACCTGTGGACATTTATGTCTTAAATTTCTTTATGAAATAACTGAAAATATTAAATAAAACAAAAAAATTTATATTTTACAAAACTTTTTAATGACTTTTTATTCATAATTTAAAATACATAATTAATATATTATTGCCAAACAGGAAATTGCGAATTTTGAATTAGAAACTCACTCTTGACAATCAGGTTTTCTTCGCCTTCTCTACTTAAGCAATATTTAGTTGTTACACGTAACACATTTCTAATAGTATATTTCGTTGAAGATTCAAGCTCCTTTACGTGGATTAAGGTTTTGTTATTTAGAACATTAAATTTTGCAATTAGATTTGTTGTGGAGTCCATTTTTTTAATTTTTTATTTTTTATTTACTTCTTATCACTTTGAATGTTTAACTGGAAATGATCTTAAAAGTAGCGATGATGACTTCAAAAAGGCTAATCGAAAATAATTATGGTGAAATAGTGAATAAGTGGGGGATAGTGATAGACAGAAAGAGATAGTTATAGAGAGAAAAGTGTTAGAGAGAGATAGAGTGGTAAAAAAGAAATATGGGATATAGAGAAAAAGGCTAGAGAGAGATAGAGTGCTAAAGAGAACAATGGTATAGAGATGATAGTATAGATATTTTAAAGACCATATAGATATTTTAAAAATTTACAGAACAAATTAGTCTTAAAGGAACCTTCCAACATTCATCATCATTCATTCATCAGCAAATAAAATGAGCCAAATTAGACGTACTCTTAACCAATTTATAAGAGATTTTGAAAGCTTCAGGCTTTTTGGTCATTGGGAGATGATAAGATGTTTCCAAAATATGCTGGATGAGAACGAAGAATATGGTGTCATGGAAGATGAAGACAACACTGAAGGACACTTCCCCAGCTGTCCTTGGTATCATCCTGAGTGTGAGGAAGGACCTGATACTTGTAGATGTACCATATATTTTTTACGAAAAAATATACTAGAACATCTAATAATTGGATATTACGAAATATTTCCATCATTATAAATAAAATAAATAAAAATTAAATTGAATTGTGTCAATACAAAACAAAGTCGCTTTTTCTGTCCCTATATCCCCATGTATGCTTAAATCTTTAAAACTACGCAACGGATTTTGATGCAGTTTTTTTTAATAGACAGAGTAATCGAAGAGGAAGGTTTATATGTACAATAACATCCATTAAAAAGTGGGGAAATACTGGTATTTTTGAGGTTTCTAATGTGATGTCGTAAATAATTAAATTTTTTTCCGCTTAAATTGCAAACACAGGCTGAACCCTACGAGATTTATCCAAATAATGTGCTTAGTATTGTACACGTTGAAAAGGTCTACAGAAACTCCTACTATGGTATATGTCTATCTCTTATGGATATCGCACAATAACATTTTTAACCGACTTCAATAAAGAAGGAGGTTATAAATTCGTGTGTATTTTTTTTTCTTTTTTTTTAATATTCGTTTACGCCTAACTCGGTCATTTTGAAACCGATTTTCGAAATTCTTTTTTTGTTTGAAAGGGTTTGCCTGCAATTAGGTCCGATTATCTTTTTTTTAAATCTGCAAGGAAATTTTCCTCCCCTATTCCATAACTCTGCTATTTGTAAACCGATTTTCAAAATTCTTTTTTGGTTTGAAAGAATTTTGCTTAATAGTGGAGTTAATGTCGACGTCGTTGACGGCGTTTCAACGCCGAAAAAGTTCAAACAGATTGAACTTTTACGGCGTTGCAACGCGTTGAGATTAACTGCTCTCATACAATTTCATACGATTCAACTTTTTTTTGCCGTCGACGACGTCGACATTAACTCCAGCGTAAAGTTAGAACAAATTTTGTAAGGATATTTTGAGCCAACCCTCCCGCCACCAAAAAAAATTTATTGATGATTACATAACTTCTTAGTATTGGAGTCAGTTTTTTTTTTGCCAGAATTATTTTGTCATTTACTTTTTACGACAAATAATGGCTAATTTTCGAAGCGATTTTAACCAGTACAGCATTAATCCTTATCTAATTAAATACCTTAAAGACATTGTTGATTTCATATAGAATGTTACTGCATACTGTAAAAGGCCCTACATCCTTTGCACAGCTAAGATTTAAAAAAAATTTGAGAACTATCGGAAAAATTGCGTTAGCAGTTGCGTCATCCGGCATTGTTGCTACGCTTTTGGAAGGAGGCCGAACCACCCACTCTACATTCACCTCCTGCTGAAAATTGCCACCGATGACAATAACAGCGTCTGTAGTATTTCTAAGCAGAGCAATACAGGAAAATTGATGCGTGACTGCTCATTAATAGTCTGGGACGAGGCTACCATGTCAAATAAGTCGTCTGTGGAAGCACTGTATAGGACAATGCGCGATTTGTGCAACAAAAATTCACCTTTGGGTGGATGTATAATTCTGTTCTCAGGAGATTTCCGTCAAAGTCTACCAGTTGTGACTCGAGGAACACGTGCTGACGAAATAAATGCTTCCTTAAAAAGATCCAACCTTTCGCGACATATCAATAAATTAGAGCTTAAAACTAATATGAGGGTTCCGTCATCTTCGCGTGAGAACAGGCTATTTCCAGAGATGCTGCTAAGAGTTGTCAATGGAGAGTTAACCCAAAATGAGGAAAGGATTAACCTAGAAAAACTTTGTGTTTTGATAGACAACATCGAAGAGTTAGTCAACAATGTCTATCCTGACATTGATAACATCCCAGTAAAAAACAGACACTCCAAAAAAGTCATGAAAATGTAGAGTTTTCGATCTGGAGGTAGTGTAAATTTCGATCCGTTCTAATGATTTTTACATAGAGTTGTCATTGCAAGAAGTTCTCTTTTTCGATGCCTGGTCACCGAATTGGATGTGATTTTAAGAAAAATTTCCTTTTTTGTGTTCTATGATAATTTTTTCATCTAGGAAAAATGGTAAATAGTTACATATTTTAACAATTCATTTCTTTTTATACGAATTTAAGCCCGAAACAGTGTGTTCATTTGAATTTAAGTAAATAACTTAAATTTAAGACTAAAATTAGTAAATAAATTTCTTTAAGAAATTTGATTTTTTTTCTTAATTCTGGTAAGTATTTTCTAAAACTATGGAGAAATTACAAGCTTTTGTATGACTAAAATAAACTTCTACTTGGTTTTCTGCTAACTATCGGCAAATTAAAAATATCGATTTTTTGGAAGCAATGAAAATGTAGTTCCTTTGGAATGACTTCCAATTTTTTTTACTGGGATAAGTTATAAGACAATATCTTGGTTTAAGGAATGAGCGATTCTGTCACCAACTAAGGAACAAGTAGATAAGGTAAATAACTTGATTCTTTCTTGTTTGTATTGTCTAATGACAAGAAAGCTGTTAACGTTGTATATAAAGACATTCTGTAATATGTTAATTGTTGTAAAAATAAAATAAATATGTAAAAATGTAAAAAGTAAATAAGTAAAAATGTAGTGTATGAATTTAGATATTCCAAAGATAGCAGGAAATCTTCATGGTTTGGGGAAAGAAGAATTGTTTTACCCTAAATTTAACGAGTGCGGGCCAGGGGCAGTAATGAATAAATCAAAACTACTGGATCGATTTTAGTCATTTTTTCATTAAATGACATAGGCTATATATTTAATACCCGTGCGAATCCGAAGCGGGCCGCTAATAAATAATAAAATAAAAATGAACTTGAAATGTATAAATAATAAAATAAAATTGAATTATAAAAATATTCCTTGTTTTGTATTATTTTTTCTAAAGGAAAACTAGGAATCATCTGTTCGAATACAAAATATCAGTAACTTGTATGTAGTGAAAAATATGAGGATTTATCCGATTATCTAAATTATTTCTCTTTATGAAAATATCTAATGGAATTTCATAATATTGTGAACTTCAATTTCTCTTGTGCAGAACCTCTCAAAGAAAACAAGACTTTGCACGTTTAAGCGACATGAAAATAAGAATTTGTAAATAAGCAAAAACAAAAATTTTTTTTGATCCAACGAAGTAAAGCCAATAAAGAAATAAAAAACTATTCACATTTTTAATTTTTTTTTTTCAATATCATCATAATATCATTAGAACGGATCGAAATTTACACTACCTTCAGATCGAAAACTCTACATTTTCATGACTTTTTTGGAGTGTCTGTTTTTTACTGGGATGTTATCAATGTCAGGATAGACATTGTTGACTAACACTTCGATGTTGTCTATCAAAACACAAAGTTTTTCTAGGTTAATCCTTTCCTCATTTTGTGTTAACTCTCCATTGACAACTCTTAGCAGCATCTCTGGAAATAGCCCGCTCTCACGCGAAGATGACGAAACCCTCATATTAGTTTTAAGCTCTAATTTATTGATATGTCGCGAAAGGTTGGATCTTTTTAAGGAAGCATTTATTTCGTCAGCACGTGTTCCTCGAGTCACAACTGGTAGAATTTGGCAGAAATCTCCTGAGAACAGAATTATACATCCACCCAGAGGTGAATTTTTGTTGCGCAAGGCGCAATTGTCCTATACAGTGCTTCCACAAACGACTTATTTGACATGGTAGCCTCGTCCCAGACTATTAATGAGCAGTCACGCATCAATTTTCCTCTATTGCTTTGCTTAGAAATACTACAGACGCTGTTATTGTCATCGGTGGCAATTTTCAGCGGGAGGTGAATGTAGAGTGGGTGGTTCGGCCTCCTTCCAAAAGCGTAGCAACAATGCCGGATGACGCAACTGCTAACGCAATTTTTCCGACAGTTCTCAAATTTCTTTAAATCTTAGCTGTGCAAAGGATGTAGGGCCTTTTACAATATGCAGTAACATTCTATATGAAATCAACAATGTCTTTAAGGCATTTAATTAGATAAGGATTAATGCTGTACTGGTTAAAATCGCTTCGAAAATTAGCCATTATTTGTCGTAAAAAGTAAATGACAAAATAAAATATGGCAAAAAAAAAACTGATTCCAATACTAAGAATCAATCCAAAAGATTACAAAACGGACGCAATTATGAAAATGATATTGAAACAAAAAGAAAAGAATTTTAAAAATCAGTCCATAAATAGAGAAGTTATGTAATCACCAATAAATTCTTTTTGGTGGGGGAGGGTTGGCTCAAAATATCCTTACAAAATTTGTTCTAACTTTAAGCAAAATTCTTTCAAACCAAAAAAGAATTTTGAAAATCGGTTTACAAATAGCAGAGTTATGGAAAAGGGGAGGAAAATTTCCTTGCAGATTTAAAAAAAAGATAATCGGACCTAATTGAACTCAGAAGAACCGGTTGGGGAAACTAGACATCAACCAACATACTCAATAAATAAAAATATTTTTTTTTCCTTAATCCAGTTTAATTCAAAATTTTTCCTTAAATTTTATATTATGCTAAGATTTTACAAATTTTAAATAAATTAATATAAATAAATATAACATTAAGTTATACTTTAAAGATTTGGAAATAAGAATAAGAAAATTTGGCTTCAATGTTAGAGAGGTTATGAATCTAGGACTACACACTTTTCAGTTAACCGAGGAAGATAAAATAGAATATACATTAGAACAACTCAAAATGGGCATCGCAGATGCAAAAGTAGAGGGCCATGCGAATGCCAATGCTATAAACACAAATAAAATAACAATAGATCAAGAAATTATAATAATTTTGTTGATAATTTTCATACTAGTAGTCATATTTAAATTCTTACAGCATTATATAAAGAAACAGGTTGTAAGAAACTCTGTACAAAATGTATAAATAACAAAACAAAATTTAAATAAAGAAAATCTAAATAAAAAAATTTTTTTTATCAAATGCTGTAGAAATAAATATAATTAATGGAACAAATTTTTGAAGAATTAGAAAAGTTAATTACGAATGCTAGAAAATCGATAGCAAAGAAATACACAAAAGAAACTATACAGGAAAAATTAAAGTCAATACAACAGTTGAGTGAAAAATTCGAAAAACTTGTAGGGCATTTAGCAAATCCCTTAAGAGATGAGAAAATTACTCAATTCAGAGATTTGAGAGAAAAAGCAATTCAGCTGTTGACAGAACATAAAGGAGAAAAATTAGAAATAGAGCAAGAAGTTGGAAATCCTAAAATCATGTCGAACTTTGACAGCAAAAAGGCTTCGGATATAATTTCAGTCTTCGACGGAAAGCCAAAACATGTTAAAATTTTCCTTTCAATGATAGAAATGGTTCATTCTGAACTAAATGAGCAAGGAAAAAATAACCTATTAAAATATGTAGTGGCGATAAAATTAGTAGACAGAGTCAGGGATATTTTGAGTATAGAAAACACACCTGAAACTTTCGAAGAACTTAAAACAATTCTAACAAAACATTTCAAATCCACAAGAACGGCAAGCAGCATACATTTTGATTTAAAGAATACCAAGCAAAAACGAAATGTACTTAATTACAAAGAACGAATTAACACTTTAATAGCGGACTTGAAATTGGTACAAATTTCAGAACTAGAGGACAGTTCAAATCAAGTAGCTCGCTCTACGATTAAGACTATGAACGAAAAACTGGCTCTTGAAATTTTTCAAGAAGGTTTATATAAAGACATAAGAACCGCTGTAATAGCTGCACAACCCAAGACTTTGGCACAATCCTATGACACTGCAAGTACACAGGAAAGATCATTACAACTATCAGATACATTTACAACTTTACAAATAAACAATAATAAATGAATTTATTACAATAACACAAATAGAAATAATTCAGGAATTAGAAATAACAGAAACAGAAATCATCTCAATCTACAGACGGATAGACATTTTAACATAAATAGGAACAACAGAAACTATAACAATATCAACAGAAATTATAACAATAACAAGAGAAACCATAACAGAAATAATAACACTATAACAACTACAACAATAATTACAATGGCTATAACAACAAAACATCCAACAGAGGTATATAATAGATACAATAATAACACAAGAGGAAGAAGCTACTCCAATGTTCATGCAGTACAACAACAGGGAAACGTACAAACCCTGAAGACTCATTACGAATCTCAGAACAGGAAAAATTAAGGGTTTATACACTGCATATTCTTAACGGTAAAAAACATTAATTATAATTTAACATTTTTAATAGACACAGGTTCAGATATATCACTCTGTAAAGAAAATGTAATATACAACTATTACAAAAATACTGACAATATTTACCGATTGAGTGGCATTACAAATGAATGCAAAGCAACAGTAGGTTCTGCTGATTTGAAGATAATATTAGAAGAACAAACACTAACACACAGATTTCAATTAGTGGACAAAGCATTTCCAATCATTACTGATGGAATTTTGGGACTTGATTTTTTCTGTAAATACAACTGTCAGATTGACTATGAAACACTGACTTTAAATACTTGCATAGAGGGAGAGAAAATAACAATCCCAATAGAGATTAACACAAAACGAATACATAATAAAACTATACCTCCAAGAACAGAGAAGATAGTACCTATAAACATTGACGTAAAAGAAGATAGTGTCTCATGTAGTAAAGAAATAATAAATGGAGTATTTTTAGCAAACACTATAATACCCAAAGATGGCCAACGCTATGTTAAAATTTTGAACACTTTAGAGGAACCAGTGCGCCTAGAGAAATTGGGAATCACAACAATACCATTAAAAAATTATACAATTTGTAAAACTAACATGCGCAATAGCAATAAACATTCAGAGCAAAGATTTAATAAATTACTAGAAAAACTAGATTTCAAGAACATTGCAGGAAAAAATAAAAGAGTCATATGTGATATTCTAAGACAATATCAAGAAGTATTTCATCTTGAAGATGAACCATTAACGGTAAAAAATTTTTATAAACAAAGTATTGAATTAAATGATAACACGCCCACTTACATTAAAAACTATAGACTGCCACAAACTCAACTAGACGATATAAGTAAACAAGTACAAGAGTTATTAGAAAAAGACATAGTAGAACCATCTATTAGTCCATATAATTCTCCATTATTATTAGTACCAAAAAAAGGACAGAACGACACGGAAAAATGGCGTTTAGTTGTAGATTTCAGGCGTTTAAATGACAAGATAGTAAACGACAAATTCCCTTTAACCAGACTTGAAGATGTATTGGACAGATTAGGTAGAGCTAAATATTTTTCCACTTTAGACATGACAAGCTCATTTCACCAAATAGAACTCGAACCACAATCACGACCACTAACAGCATTTTCTACACCAAACGGTCACTTTCAATATACAAGACTACCATTCGGTTTAAAAATATCATCTAACAGTTTCCAAAGAATGTTGACCATAGCATTATCTGGGTTAGAATCAGAAGCATTTTTGTATGTTGACGACGTCATCATTTTCGGATGCAGTTTGAAGCACCACAATGAGAACCTCATAAGACTCTTAGAAAGACTAAAACAATACAATTTGAAGCTGAATCCATCAAAATGTTGTTTCTTAAAACCAGAAGTATTGTATTTAGGACATTTGATTACAAAAAATGGTATAAAAACCGACCCGACGAAATACAAAGTAATTGAACAATATCCTGTTCCAAAAAACCCAGACGACGTTAGACAGTTTATAGCCTTCTGCAATTATTACAGAAGATTCATTCCAGACTTCGCCAAAACGGCAACTTGTCTTAATAATTTATTAAAAAAAAAGTAATTTTCAATTGGACAGAAGATTGCCAAATAGCATTTGAGACACTAAGAGACAAATTAAAAAACCCGCCCATATTACGATATCCCAACTTTGACGAACCATTCATTTTAACGACAGACGCTTCAAATGTAGCTTTGGGAGCAGTTCTTTCACAGGGTGAAATCGGAAACGATTTACCCATATCATATGCAAGTAGAACATTGAATAAACATGAGAAAAATAAATCAGTAATTGAAAAAGAATTATTAGGTATTCATTTGGGAATAAAATTTTTTAGACCATATCTATATGGTAGACAATTTACCGTAGTCACAGACCATAGACCTCTTGTCGCTTTGTTTACCCAAAAAACCCGTGTTCAAAATTAACCAGAATTAGACTTGAATTATCGGATTATGACTTTGATATAAAATATAAAAAGGGAGCGAATAATACGAACGCAGACGCTCTATCGCATGTAGAAATAAACTCACAAATATTAAGAGACATGATTCCAATCTGTATTGATGAAAAAGAAAAGAAAACCTTGGCAATAACAAGAAATATATTTAACAACGAAATGAAAAATAAATATGATGAAGATGAAAATAAAAAGAACGACTGCATATCTCGAAAGGAGACTGATCACCTCCATATGTGGGAATGCACGTCAATAAATAACATTAAGGGTACCCAAAAGATTGAATTTATATATGATAATAAGCTGCAGTAGCAATTAAAGAATAAACTAAAGAAAAAGAATGATAAAATAACGCGCATAATATGCAATAAAAGCGAAAATCCTATGTTTTCAGGGACATTTATGGAGAAACTTTTATTAAGATTGAAAAAATTTAAATTTAAAAAGTACGTAGTAAATGATAATGATGAAATATTTAAATATATAACGGCCGAAGAATTGAAGAAAAAGTATAACAATATAAAGAAAAATTATATAGAAATAATTATATACTGAATGCCAAGAGAAATAAAAGATAATAAAACACAATACAGATTGATAGAAGAATTTCATGACTCACCACATGGAGGACATTTTGGAATTAGGAAAACACTTTCCAAATTAAAACAAAGATATATATGGAAAAATATGAACAAAATGGTAAAAAAAATACATAACAACATGTGATTCATGCCAAAAACATAAACAGATAAAAAATACAAAAGAACCCTTTACTATAACAGATACACCATCACACGATTTTGATACTGTTGTAATGGACACAGTTGGACCATTAAGACCATCCAAACAATTTAGATACATACTTACAATGCAGTGCGAACTGACAAAATATGTTGTTGCTTGTCCGATCGAAGCCAAAGATGCCAAAACAGTCGCGAAGGCTTTAATAGAACATATTGTATTAAAATACGGTCTATTTAACATTCTCAAAACAGATAGAGGAACTGAATTTACCAATGAATTAATGAGAGAGATTCATGTATTATTAAAAATAAAACAAAATTTCTCAACGCCTTACCATCATGAAACTTTAGGTACAATAGAACGAAATCATCGCGTTTTAAATGAATATTTTCTAAATTTTGTAGATGACAATAATTGGCATGAGTGGATACCATATTATACTTTTGCTTTTAATACGACACCAAATGTCGATACAGACTATTCACCATTTGAACTAATTTTTGGTAGACTTCCTAGACTGCCAAACGACACTTTAAGTGATACTAGAAAGATTTATAATATTGACAACTATTTAAATGAACTAAAGATTAGACTTCATAACTCATTACAAAGAGCAAGAGAAATAATCCTCGAAGTAAAACGAAAAAGGAAATTAGAATCTGAAAAGAAACAAAATAGAATAGATCTTAGAATAGGAGATGAAGTTTTGGTTAAAGTTTTGAATAGAAAAAAGTATGAACCTCCATACAAAGGCCCATACAAAGTATTAGACTTAGATGATTTAAATGTACTCATAGAAATTGATAAAACAAAAACAAAACTAGTACATAAGAATTTGCTAAAAAAAAAATAAGAAATATAAATAATATAAGAACATAAAATCTATATGTAACAATATGAATAAGAAATATACAGAGTAAATACTTAAAATTCACTTTATAAATATTAATACATAATCATACTTATATATGTACATATGTTTAATTTTTAATAATACCCAAACCTAGAAGGGTAAGGGTGTAGTGAATCTATAATTAACATAAGCACTGTAAGAATTTTATTTACTCTAAGACATTGAACTTGAATTCATTTTCTTATTTACGCTAAATATTTTTTTGTTGGTCAGCAGTAATGGATATTACGTTTTTTTTTTTGTATTAAATAATTTGTATCAAGAGAAATTGTAACATGAATACTGTGTGAAGCAAACTGTTGGCATAGAACAATTTATAATGTGAAATTAAATTGAAATTTTTGGTATTGATTTGTTGTTGGGTTTGATAACCAAAAATTTGTCAAGATTGCAAAGTTCCGTATTTAAATAAATTAATTAAATTAATTTATTTAAATATTTTATTTATGTGTTCACATGTATGTATAAATTAAATTAATTTATTTAAATATTTTATTTATAAACAATTTATTAGAGTGAGGAAATCACACATACACATACACACGATTCATATGAGAATCACTTGTTGAGATATCAAATCTATTTTCTCTGATATTACTGATATAGTATTACGATAACAAATTTCTACAGTCTGGCAACACTGGCAATTTTCCCTTTGGTATTAGAAAATAATAATCATGTTTTGCCGTCGGCATTTGGAAAAAATAACAATCATGAATTGCCGTCGGCATTTGAAAAAAATTATAATCATGTTTTGCCGTCGGCATTTGGAAAAAATAACAATCATGTTTTGCCGTCGGCCTTAGGAAAAATATTCAAGCATTGCCGTAGGCATTAGGAAAAATATTCATGCATTGCCGTAGGCATTAGGAAAATCATGTATTGCCGTAGGCATTAGGAAAAATAAATTTTCACTATTTCACACCCATTAGTATTAGGAAAAATCATCTCATGATTTTCCCGTCGGCATATATATTCATACATACATACATTACAAAAAAGAAAAACCTCCAACCTATGAACCCACTTAACGTACCCCCCCCCCAAAAAAAAATCACCCATTCACACAATTAATGCAACCTCAAAAAAAAATCACTCGTTCACACAAAGCTAATGTAAACAAAAAAACTCCTTATGTAAACAAAAAATTCCTTATGTAAACAAAAAGTTGTACGGACATATTGATCCACCCAAGAATTCCAAGAATTTTAAAATTTTAATTACCCAAATTTCAAATTTTAATTGCTGTGGGAGATACAGTTCCCTACTACTTTTTGGTTTGAATAAATTTTGCTTAAAGTTAGAACAAATTTCGTTGGGATATTTTGAGCAGGCGCTTCCCCCACCAAAAAAAATTTATTGATGAATACATAACTTCTCTATTTATGGACTGATTTCTAAAATTCTTTTCTTTTTGTTTCCATATTATTTTCATACTTGCGTTCGTTTTGTAATCTTTTGGATTGATTCTTAGTATTGGAGTCAATTTTTTTTGCCAGAATTATTTTGGCATTTACTTTTTACGACAAATAATGGCTAATTTTCGAAGCGATTTTAACCAGTACAGCATTAAGCCTTATCTAATTAAATACCTTAAATACATTGTTGATTTCATATAGAATGTTACTGCATATTGTAAAAGGCCCTACATCCTTTGCACAGCTAAGTTTTAAAAAAATTTGAGATCTACCGGAAAAATTGCGTTAGCAATTTCATCCTTCATCATACCAATAACTTTTTTATTTACTAGTGGAAAATTATAAATATTGTCTGTAGGATAGTCCGATGTATCAAGTTGTTCTTGTATGTAATTTTTTATGTCAGCGTAAAATTCGTCCGTCTTTATTGAATAGATAAAAGACTCCGTGTCTATATAGTTTAATGAGAGGTTTGTCTTAAACTTATGTTGCATGTACCCGTAATGGAAATTATACATTTTCCATTTGGACAGCTCGAGTACACAAAATCCTAAGTAAATTGGTTTATTGTAGCAGGTTTTGACTCTAGTCATTTCAATTGCTACAAGATCTTCGGAAAATATAGATAAACTATGAAAATTTGGTTTTGATATCCAATCTTGGGCACCCAAATGATTCCGATTCGTCCTCTCTCAACTAATAACAATTTTAACATCTCTCCTCTTATCCACATTTTCCATGGTTTTACCATACACTGCATTATTAAGTAGTTTGAAAAAATTTTGTTCAAAAGCATTTTTAGCAGTGGCTCTATGTCTGATATTTAGGTCAATATAGCCTTTTAACCATGGATATTGTTTAAATGCTAGAATACGATGAGTTTTCTTTAAAACTAAGCCATATTCTAAGCACTGTTTCAGAACTCTAAAGTGTATCACATATGATTGCTTTGTAGAGAAATCGGTTATCAACTTGCTATACTTCGCTTGAATAGGTTTCTTATTTTCAGCGCAAAAAGGAAGATCATTATGCAAGCCGTGTAAATGAGTGGGATAATCTAACGTGACCTCATGTACATAACCGTCTGTTCCATTATCAGCTATGCTGTTTGGATCCAGATTCAGCTCGTCTTGCGATAACCATCTGAACCCACCATGAGGAAGATATTTCGACATCGCCCAACCATACAAATTGTTAGCGTCTAAATAGACGAGAAATTCTGAGGGCTTCTATTTATCGAAATCTTGCAAATATTTGTTATTTGCTTTCGAATATATTTGACTACACTGTACGATTCCCCCACGTATACCTTTTTTCATAAAATTGTACATGTCTATGTCTGTCAATAATTCTATTTAAATTTTTGTATAATTGAGCATTGCATCCCCGTAAAGGCTGTATAATATTGGCAAGGATCGAGCTCATAAATACCTTTACAAACTTTTCTAAGGTTCTCTGTTTTTAACTAAAGTTCTATGTAATCTTTCATTGTATCACAACCAAAAGTATTCCATACCTCTACAGCATGTGAGTATTCCTCTATAGAACACTCTTTATTGTTAAACTTACTAAAGAAATCACTGCGTGAAGGCAGCTGACATTCATCTAATTTTTGGAATGAATTTAGGTACTCATACGGGAAAATACCTTTTTTTTAATAAGCTGATATGCTTTTTCTGATTGAAATAAGGACTTTATAGTGCTGAAATTATTATCCGACAAATTGCAGGCTAATGATTCCAAACTCTCAACCATAAAGCGTATTGTATCAAGAAATGTTATTTCAAGCTTATGGCCATCACTTATTTCTGTGAATTGTGAGAGGGATATATAAAGCTTCTTATTGAGACGGAGTACTTTCAGTTGCATAGAAATTTCACCTAATTCTTTAATAAAAATTTGTGAGTCATAATTTGAATAATTGTGAAAGTAAACTGGTATAAACTTGGGAATTTGGTAATTTAAATTACAGTTATTGTGGGCTGCACCTCTAAATTTACCACTAATGTGACAATGATCTCTAACACGATCTTTGCCTAGACATTTTTGACAAATATGACAATTCACCGCACTATAAAAATTATAAATATCAGAAGTGGATAAAGTAGCCATTTGTCTATTGTTTACTAAGTGGTAATTGTATATTTCCACACAATCCTTAATTAAATATGATACACATTTTTTTGAGGCATCTTCCCCTGTATATCCTTAACTTATTTAAATAATTGCTATGGAGACGCTTAATATAATAACTAAAGGCACAAGGTGTGTGCCTTTTGACTAAATTTGTTTTATTACTTACATTATCACTAATATCTTCTAAGATGCACTCGAAGTCCGCGTAAACTACAAAAGGGACATCCATTTTTATTTGATGTCCCTTAAAGGTAAGAATGGCATCCGGACCTGATGGCATAGTTGTAACGATTTTGCCACATTCCGCCTTATGATTACTCATGATGTTCTCCCTATGAGTGTACTGGAGACAGCTGTTGCAAGAAATTAATTTATGTCCATTCTGTGTTAGCTGATTCCGTAAAAGTCTGTGAATAATATAAAATAAAATAAAGGATTAGAAGTAAAATAATCTGTTATAAAATATATAAAACAAGTATATGTATCATTAAATTAAAGTGTAGTATAATTTTTTAACTTACCTTGATATGTCCTTTACCAAAATGTAGTGATGAACTTCACCATTCTCCAAAAGCAACAAGCTTACATGGTTAATTTTCTCGTCCTTGGTGACATAATAAGGACCAATGATCTGATTGGCTCCCTCATCATAGCCAAATGCGTTAACACTTATTGCTGAAATGTTCATCTCGAACTCTTTTATTTTGTGTAATCCTAATGGGAAGCTTAAATTTTTGAAATTTAACGCTACACCATTTCGCGTAACAATCGTCTCTGCAGCAATGTCTTGATTATTATAAGAACTGCAACGTCTTGCATCATCATATTTGGTTGTATCCATGGCAGTGATTAGGCACCACTTGAAGCAGTAGTTATCATTATTTTCAATGTTGATACAAGCTTTTCTTCCATCTAATTTTTTAGGTTTGGATATCCAATTCGATCCTTTGACGAGCGACGATTTGTTGATGTTGATTTCTGCTCAGACTATGCGTGACAAAGTCCACCCAGAATCTCGCTCTTTAAATTAAAACATTTTGGTTGAAATCTCCGCAACCTGCTTACGGAATAATTCTTCTATGCTATCTGCCTTCGTCAGCAAACTCATTTTGGCTACATGTGATATTATGCACAACTCCAATTCTTCTCCAACAATTTTGATATACTCCGCCACAATACTCAGATGAAATTTAATTATTGAATGCTTACTTAAATTCACTTAAAGTCTCTCGATAAAAACATTTTTATTTTCTTCAACAAATTCTTCCAAGAGAAGTTGGTCTTTTTTATTTAGAATTGCATATGTGGCAATATGATTTTTGAATGCTTTCGATATTTTATAATGTCGCACATTCGCTTCGACTTCTTCTGTCCTAGCATACGAAGTACTCATTGGAGTTGGCAGAGTTTCTTCTTTTCTTTCTTCTACTTCTCCATCACTTTCCGGTAAACTTATGTCCATAACATCGTTGAATAAAGTCCCTCCAAGGATATCCACACCTTGTTGTTGAGATTGTTGTTGTTGTTACTGGCGCTCTTGTTGATGATAATTCAGAGGTTGCCATTGCATCAAATTGGGATTATAATTATAGTTTGGATACTCATATTGCATTGGCACTCCTGATCCTAAAAACTGATTATTCCATGGCATACCGTATTGTTGAAAATTTAATGGTAACTGATGTTGAATGTACTGTAGAGAAGGATATTGCTGATGACTGATGATGATGATGAATGCTGTGATTTTGAAGATATGTCTTCGGTAGCTCTTGATTTATGCCCCGGCTTACGACTACTTGATCCTGCACACTATGGTTTTTAATATGCTCCAAAAAGGACTTTTGGTATTTGTATACCTTATTACATGTATTACACTGATAACCTGTATAACTCATTTTTAATTATTTTATTATTATTTCACTGTAACACAATTGCTTGTAAATACAATAAAGTACTGATGTGTTGGTTAGAAAAGTTGGCGTATTTATACTAAAATTAGAAGCAGTATCCTTGCACCATTCATAAATTTTACTTTTTGTTTCTCTGCTGCTGACTGTAGTTAGTTTGCTGCTTTAAAATAATCGTAGACAAAGAAAATGATTTCGTTGCAAAATATATACATATGTATGTAATCTACAAACTATTCCACGCACAACTACCCACGATCGCACATTCATACATACACACACATACATACATACATACATATACATACATTCATACATACACACATACATACAAATACATACATGCATATACAAACATACGTACATGCATATTTCTTAAACAAATACACAAAATATTAAATTACCAGCGACAACCAAGCTGGACGCCCACACACAATATTAGGGGTGTTCACATACATGTGAACACATAAATAAAATAATTAAATAAATTAATTTAATTTATTTAATTATTTTATTTATAAACAATTTATTAGCGTGAGGAAATCACACATACACATACACACGATTCATATGAGAATCTCTTGTAGTCATCAAATCTATTTTCTCTTATATTACTGATATGGTATTACGATAACAATTTTCTACAGTCTGGCAACACTGGCAATTTTCCCTTTGGTATTAGAAAATAATAATCATGAATTGCCGTCGGCATGTGAAAAAAATAATAATCATGTTTTGCGTCGGCATTTGAAAAAAAATAATAATATTGTTTTGCCGTCGGCATTAGGAAAAATATTCATGCATTGTCGTAGGCATTAGGAAAAATATTCATGCATTGCCGTAGGCATTAAGAAAAATTAATTTGCACAATTTCTCCATCGGTATTAAGAAAAATCATGAATATGATTTTCCCGTTGGTACTAAGATTTTCCCCGTAGTCATATATATATATTCATTACAAAAAAGAAAAACATCCAACCTATGAACCCACTCAACGTATCCCCACAAACATACACACATTCAAATTCCCACGGTCATAAAAAACTTATTGAACCACCCTCGTATGTAGTAAACAAACAAAATTCATTATGTAAGCAAAAAACTCCTTATGTAAACAAAAAATTGGACGGACTTATTGAACCACTCTCGTAGGTATCAAATTTCACAAATTTCCAAGAATTTTAAAATTTTGCAATTTTAATTACCCAAATTTCAAAAGTTTAATTGCCCCAGAATTTGCAGTTCACTACTACTTGCCACATGTTCAATTTGATGATGTTCACAAATTGGAAATGTTTAAAAAAATTAATAGCCGCCGGGCACTAAACGTATCTTTTAGAAGTTGGGACATGTATTACTATAATTCACTTCCAGAAACCACTACTGTATTATGTAATGTTAAGCTTGCTAGTGAAAATTAAAGACCGCGTTTCCTGCTTTTAGCGTTTCACAACATGTAATTTGGCTTAAAAAACGTTACGAACAGTAGCCTAATTCAATTCATAAGAATTTAATAAGTTATTTTAATTGTTTTTAGAAAAAGAAAAAAGAAGTATTAAAATCGAAACAAATTTTTCCAATTTAAGATTTCCAAAGAAAATAATTGAAGTGTGTGGTACGAAAGGGATGCACAGATTTTGCTAGCTATTTCGTCGGTTGGTTATTGGTTTGCTGCAGTCATAATGTATTTGTTACGGAAAGTTTAATCATAACTTGTCTTCTTGCTCCGTCTTTTTCCAATCATGGGAAAATAAACCATGATGGCAACCACCTTTCGTTAAAATTTATTTAAATAAGTTGTCAGCACTGACCGAATGTACGCAGTTTCGCAAATCCCTTTTGATCCCGTGCTTCTTCTTTTATTCTTTTTTAAGGAAAAAATGATGGCGAAGCGCCGTTACGTTTTTCGACCAATGACAATAGGACATGTACAAATAAGAAGGAAGAAAAAGAAGAATGAGAAAAAGTAGTTGGAGACTGAACACGTAGTGGCGTAGAAGAGTACAGCCAGGAAAGTGATCGAGAAAGGTCGAAAAAAGTTAGTGTGCGGTCAAGAAAAAAAGAATAAAAATCCTGGAATTAACAGGATATAATTCGCAAAATCACTAGATTGCACTAAAATGCAAATTAAAAAACTTAGTTCTTGTGCACTAGTAAAGAAACGATAATAAAAGAAAAGAAATTCAGTTTTGTCGTTGAGTGGCGTAGCACCTTTAGTTGACACTGCTATGTGTCATTTCGTTTTGGACATAGCAAATTTTTCAAAAAAAGTGTTGAAAACTTTTCCACTGTGTTTGTGAAATCACTTTTCGCCAAGTGCTTAAAACGATTAATTCTTGAAAAGTAAAGCCATGCGGAAAGTGTCCTCAAATAAGACTACTCCACGAGTCTCAAAAAAAAAACCGTGAACATAAGCGACACATGCATATGTATAATTGAAGACAGTGCAAACTTTGTGCGAAAGTTTTTCTTTTATTTAAGTCCTAAATCTTCCCAAAACGTTTTGGAATTTCTTCATAACACGAACAAGCCAACTGTGCATATCAATCGAATAAAAAAGGGAGAAAAAAAACTTAGAAAGGGAGAAATAGACCTACAAACTTAATAGATTCAATCGTGTAAAATTTAAACTTTCATTGTTGTAGCCAAGAACTTAAAAAGGAAAAAGTCTAAGTGGAACCATGTGTAGTCACAGTGCAGTAAATATAAATCTAAAGTTGTTAAATGATTATTTGTAAAAAGGTAATAAGTCCGAAAAAAGGGATAGTGGGTTACCATATTCCCTAAACTGAAAACCTTGAAAAAAAGTAAAACAAAAGAAAAGATGAAAAATGAAACTTTTGAACTTAACCAGCTAGAGCAATCAAATAAAATACAAAAACAACCAAAAAATTTTAACCAGAAGAAGAAAAAAAAACAACCACCTATGTATGTATATACTCACCATCTTCACCCAACAAACTAAACTCCAACAGCAGAATCAACAACCATGGACCACATCAAAAAACGCAGAAATTCTTAAGTATAACCTTATAAATATAATATTGATCATGTATATTTACAGTTAAGGATTTAACTCTACATACACAAACTTGGGAAGAAATTCAAAAAATTAATTATGCCAATATTTAGGGTGCTAATAAATATGTTTATACAATAAATAAAAAATTAAAATATAATTATAATAACAACAATAAAAGCAAAAATATTCAAAATCCATAGGAAAAAAGTCTACATACAGGCATAAAATAAATGAAAAAATACGTGCAAAATGTTCGAGGTCGTCAACTTGTTTGGAAACTCTGTGATTTCCGGTACCAAGCCATCAACAAATGGCATCCGAATATGGTCTTATATGTTCTTAAAAAGGCAACAATTGATATTAACCTCGAAAGAATAAAAAACATTTACCACAAATGACGCTATTGAATTTAAGTTTACGTCAGACTTTTTTCCTATGGATTCTGAATATTTTTGATGTTATTGCTGTTATTATAATTATATTTTCATTTTTTATTTTTTGTATGAACATATTTATTAGCACCCTAAATATTGGCATAATTAATTTTTTTAATTTCTTCCCAAGTTTCCTCAAACCCCAAAAATGATGGGTGTATGTAGAGTTAATTCCTTAACCGTATATAACCTTAGTAGTAATTTTGTGATATATGTTTTTTTTTATAAATTTTTTTTCTGAACCAAATTAACTTGACTTGCATATGTATATGTATTTCGATCATTATAACAAAAATTTCTTATACATGTACGTACATTTTCCTAAATTAGTATTTACAACTTTTGCATGCATACAAAGCTACAAAACTATTAATACTTACCTATATACGTACATGTATGTATGTACATATGCATATATACATACATACATCGCATACATACCCTCTAGTCAGCCAAGAACCATATGTCTCTATGTCAACACTCTTTTCTCTAGCGACAATTGCACTAGTTGAAATATCGACAACTTTCCTTCTATGCGCGAGAAGAGATACGTTAGAGACAGCATTTCTAGTGTATTTCTGGTGATATTGTCAATGAACGCGTCAATAGTTTGTTTTTCTTTTTTATTATGCTATGGAATAATGTTAAAAACTTACGTACATATGTATGTATGTATTTAAGTTTGTTACCCAACCCTTATAAAATTGTAGACGAGGGTCACTAAAATGTACTAATGAGTCCTTAGTTCAAATGTCTCCATATGGTCGATTACATTGGCTGCGGTACACCTATTCAGTTGTACTATTGACAATGTCACTAGTAAATCACTACTATTTTACTATTGACATCGAGCGAGGAAATATCGATATTGTAGACTAGAGCCCCTAAAATTTACTAGTGAATCTTTGGTGCCAATGTCTCCATGTGGTCCCAAAAGAACTACTTTGTCAGTATTGCTACAGTCTAGTGGTGGATTTTCAATGACAAGCTAATGTTAAATGTCAATAGATGATTACATTGGCTGGGGTACACCTGGTCAGTAGTACTACTGACAATGTCACTAATAAATCACTACAATTTCACTATTCGCATTTTCTGCAGGGTATATACATATACTTACTTGAACATTGCCTTATACCCAGGTAGCATTTTGTATCATAATCCAATCGTTTCCGAATCAGCTTGACGGGAAAAATAACCGTATATGAGCTCATTTTTCGATCATAAATGATACTCCCGTTGTGAGAAAATGGTACCCTACAGATGAATCATACCAAAGAATCAGTTATGATACGATTTGCTGATTATTTTTGAGCAATTTTCATATTAAATCATTTAAATCACCTTTATGCGGTTTGCATGATGTTTCTCTATTTTCAAGAAATCATTATTTGATCATATAGATGAATCATAAGTGAATCCTCTTTCAATCGCCCAAGTGATAAATCACTTTTTAATCATCAAAAGCGATCTGTAGAGAATCATATAAGATATTTCTGCCAAAAATGATCACCCAAATGCTAGCTGGGTAATAGTCACAATAAAATTTTATTTTCTTTGTATGCATACAAAACAACCCTCTAGTCAGCCTAGTGTCTCTATGTCAACACTCTTTTCCCTAGCGACAATTGAACTAGTTGAAATGTCGACAACTTTCCTTTTATGCGCGAGTAGAGATACGTTAGAGACAACACTTCTAGTGTGTTTCTGGTGATATTGTCAATGAACGCGTCAATAGTTTGTTTTTCTTTTTTATTATGCTATGCAATAATGTTAAAAACTTACGTACATATGTACATATGTATGTATGTATTTAAGATTGTTGCCCCAACCGTTATACAATTGTAGACGAGGGTCACTAAGATGTACTAGTGATCCTTTAGTTCAAATATCTCAATATGGTCGTAAAAGAATAGTGCTAAAGTCTACTGGTAGATTTTCAATGACAACCCTATGTTATGTACATATATGTCAATAGGCAATTACATTGGCTGCGGTACATCTATTCACTTGTACTATTGACAATGTCACTAGTAAATCACTACAATTTTACTATTGACATCGAGCGAGGAAATATCGATATTGTAGACTATAGACCCTAAAATTTACTAGTGAATCTTTGGTGACAATGGCTCCATGTGATCCCAAAAGAACTACTTAGTCAGTATTGCTACAGTCTAGTGGTGGATTTTCAATGACAAGCTAATGTTAAATGTCAATAGATAATTACATTGGCTGGGGTACACCTGGTCAGTAGTACTACTGACAATGTCACTAGTAAATCACTACAATTTCACTATTCGCATTTTCTGCAGGGAAATTATCAACACTTACCTGTACACTTACATGTAACTACTTATAATAATAATATATATACCTACATATATATGTATTTATATGTATATGAAGAGAAAAAAAAACATTTTCTTATTAGGATTGCCAAGCAAACAAATTATTATAAATAAACAGTGAACTCAGTACCATGATCCACTAAATTTTTTTTTTCTGAGGAATATTGAAAATGGCGAATAAAAGCGTAGAGTAAGTAATCACGTATGGGACAGCGAGTAAATTATGGTACATACGCTGTCATTCGTATATGGGTGGGATAAGTGAAAGAAATGTACCTTGGTATGTTGTAACCATCTTGACATACCAACCTAAGTAGAGTTAAGGGATAAGGTAAGGCTGACAGATTTTGTGGAATGACTGCATTTATAGTAATTTTATTTGGACTTTTGATTTGAAAGGCATGGAAGAGTCCAATTATATGTTGTACGCTAAAACACGGGTCAAGTAACCTAACAACCTGAATCGAGCTAGTCGGGAGAATTTTATCTACTCCATGCCAACCTTGATAAATGTGTTTAATTTTGCTTTGATGAAAAGTGACGCGTATAACATATGTATATGGCGCCCAACGCAACGAAAAATGGCACTCCATCATTGAATAGTGTCTTACAGGAAAATATAGTAAAATGAAATATACTATTAAGATCAAGCTTTGATATCAACGCCAGTCATGATTTCTGGGAAAGCAAATCCTGGTATCATTTGCGGTGCAAAATCAGGTTACAGTCTTGATGGTGCGTGAGTTTTTGTCATTTGTAAATATTGGCATAAGTCACGAATTTTGGAATAATAATTCTGATATCGTTTGCTATGCATAATTTGCAATGAATATGTAAATGTAACATCTGAATGTAAATATTACTTGAAATTTGACTCAGACTTTTTACAAATTCATTTCTATATATGTATATATAATTACATAATAATTTTTTTTTGTCCTGCAGTCACATTAGAATATCTTTATTTCGATACCACAGCTTTACCTTATTCATTAACACTAGTATTAGCAGGATAATACAAATATGATTTCAGATTAACAACTTAAAATGTTTTTCGTGATTTTTGGGAAATTAGAAGTCCGAATGATGATAAAAATCTCATCAAGTGCGTTGCTATAATACGATTTCATAGAAACATTCTGAGTTTCACCACATCCATTTCAGTCCTTGCTCGATTATTTCCAACAAAAAGCAAGTAGCGATATGGATGAGCTGACATCAGTTGCTCGTAATGTTTACAGAAAACATTCTCTTGGGATTATATTTGGGGTTTTTCTTGCAGAAATGTTTGAGGCATCAACTCTTGGAAATTTAAGTTGATTTGCCAGGCAAATATTGATAGACACATTTTATTTATTTTGAAAAAAAATTATTTCGAAAAAAAAAATTATTTTTTTTGCGACTATGTGATTGCTTGCTCTCGTTTTGATATAGCTGATCAATATTCCTCGAACATCAGAATATATTTGGCTTTCGTATTTTTTTATTCCAGTGCGAGATTTAACTCATCATTCCTTATATACATACTACATATGAATCCATAATTTTTTTTTACTTCTTTTACTTGAATTGTACTACATTTGAATCTATTTTGTTATCCTATTACATGGCACAGTGGGGACTTTTGCAAAATAAATGGTAATATATCTGGAACTTCTAAACTACTGATTGGATTTATATGAAACTTGGAATATCTGTAGAGGAGCACTTAAGCCTTATAATAAATGACTTGGCAGTCATCTGGCTTAAGCTGGACAGGAGTTACAGTGGGCCTAAGTTGACAACATGGGACTCAAAACAAATTCTGAGGCTTGTAACTTTTAGAAAAGTTATCCAATTTTTATGAGATAAATCGTTTTGATCTAATCTCACAATTTTAAAGAAATAATGCCTTAGATGTGTTTTGGTATCTCTCATAACTTAGAAGATATTTAACTTTTAACAAAAAAAAAATTTTTTTTTTGCCTTGACTTTTTTTAGTATTTCACCTACAACTTTTTTGTCTATTGTTGGAATTTAAATAAAAAAGACAGCATTTAATTTTCGATAAAATTGTAAATAAAAGTAAGTAAAAAACTTATTAATATCTGCAGTCGTGAAATCGGGAAAAGGCAAAGAATTGAAAACTTTAAAATTTTCCTGAAAAAGGTGTGTTTTTTTAAGAAAAAGTATCTTCATTATTTTCAATTTTGTGAAATACTTTGTTTAACACATGCACTTTTAAACCACATAGCTCTAAAAATAATCTATTAAAAATATGCTAAAAACTAATTATTTTGTATTTTGGGCATGCACCCTACATTCAGCAGTGTCCGAAAATCAGACATTTTAAAAATATTTTTTGTGCTTATGCGTTTATAAAAAGTTGTGACGGTTGATTTTGAAAGTTTTAACTATAGCATTTAATTGTTAAAATAGTTTGCAACATGTTTAACTTAAGTTTTTGACAGCCTTTTCATAAATGTGAAAATACGCGCAAATTTTCTGAAAAAAGTCAAAATTTTGGAAAAATTTTGTTTTGTACCATAAAAAATATATATTAAAATAATTTTCTTTTCTTATGTTGGCCTTTTTGACTTCTATATAAGTCTTTCTACTTCACCTGAAAAAATTATTCCAATATAATAAACTGATCTTGAGATATTCCGATTGTAGGGTACAATTCAAAAAATATATAGAATGTGCTTAACTTTTTTCCCTTTATTCACACAAAAGCTGTTTAAAACTTTAATGAATTCTGAAATTCAACCTAACTAGAAAAACAAAAATAAATTTGGAATGTTATCCAATAAGTCTATGTATATTTTTCGCAATAAAAAATATTTATGGTAATTATACCAGGTAAGCATTTAACGAATAACAACACACATGGGTTAAAAAAAGGTTTTCGCGCATTATTTTACAGTGGCATCGGGTGGTGCTACCTGATTATGCTACTACTTAAAATAAATAATACTTCACAGCACCAGGTAACTAGACAAAATTAGCAAAGGTGCTTATAAAGTATGCTGTATTGTATAAACAATTTGAAAGGTTTTATTTGTATGTATTGTTTTTTATTATTATTTACCAATATATAATCTATTTAATACTACGCGATAACTAAGAAAAACTTTTTAAAACTAAATAAAGTATTTATTTTTAAATTACATGTTTTAGCTATGTTAATTACCATCATTTTACAATTTATTTATTTCAATTATTTTTAAGAAAACAATCCGAAATATCGAAGGTTAAGGGGTTATTTATTTTAACTGCTTCACTGTCGTCTTTCTCTATTTCTTTAGTTATCTTTGGTAACCATTTCAATCGTATTGCTTATAAAACTGGATCTGAGGATAACATCTCTGTTCCTTGCTTCTTGAGCTTCTTCTGTAAGTTCTCACAGAGGTAGGATGTTGGTTTCAATGATTTCTTTTCCATGAGATAAAACATCATGTACAGTTGGTGTCATGAATCTCCATGGATAAAATTTTTTTATCAGTACTTTTGTTTCATTATCAAAAGCATCAAATTTTTCTGCATTGATTTGCTATTTACTGTTAATAGTTGCCAGTATTATTTTGAAGTTCCTTATTAGTTTTTCATCCAAGCCGGTTATCAAGGATGTGGTCTCAGGATCTTCAAAAAATCGTCTAGGGGTGTTTTCATTATTCGAGTTACCATAACCGTTAATTGGCTTATCCATTATAAGCCCATGCTTTCCTTTTCTTCTCAGTTCTTCGTGTCTCTGCTAAGTCCTTGTTGTTTCATGAGGAGACAGTTTCATTACCTTTGATATTTCTATATTTTATATCATATGGTAGATGTAAGTAATACTCCATAAATCTAATGCGAACATGAAGTGGGGAAATTCCAAATTTAAGGGTTTCCTCTTTTATAGTTTCGTCAGATTTATCTTCAAACTCAGAGCTTTTTTTCCCACATTTATTGCATTTCCAGTATGACTTGATATCCGTTAGGGCATTGGCAACTTTTCCATCTATCATAGTCAATTGTAAATCAAATGTGACATTTATAATGCAGTCAGAAATTTTTACTGCAATGCTGGGTAAGTTCCTTATTTCTTCTGATATAGTAACCACAATATTTTGAGTTTCATGTCTGTTTTCTTTCATATATTCAAATGATGAAAAAGATATATTATCTTCGCTTTGTTGTCTATATTCAGAAAATCCAGTAGTCCCATCACAACCCCATTTACAAATTAATACTAGCTTGGACTTGTGGCATTTACTTATGTCTTCTTTGCTAAAGGTTGAAATTATCCTAGGAGCAGTATTTTCGAGGGGACTGGATAACGTTCGAAACCAATGGCAAAATTACATCCTTTGTTACCTTCAATGACTTTGTAGATGGCAAATTTCCCCAATTCTTTTCAGTCATAGCTTTTCTTAATATTTCATATTTATTCCTTGTTGGACCCAAGTTTAGAATAAGGGCTAATGCATCTTCATTAGTAAAATCTGTTTTAGATTTAGGTGTTGGTATGCTTTCCACCATACGTTGTATTCTCTTTGGAGATGCTTTTAGAAGAGCATCTACAATTTGGCTGACTTCCTTCGGTTTATTTTTGGTTAAGGCTTTTCTAATGAGGTCCTCTTGCTTTCTTTCCTGGCTTCTTGGTTGAAGTTCCTCGTATAACTTATTAGGCCTTCCCAATTGTTTCATACCAATATGTGTAACTATCTCGACTTTTAGCCATTCTTTATTTTGTTTTTGGAAGTTAGTTTTGTTATAATTTAATTCTTTATTTTTTCTTTCGTACGCTACCAAAAAGTTCTCTATTTTCTTGGTACCTTCTTCATTTAGTTTTAATCCAAATGAGTTGTCAATTATATCTATGATTCTAGAACATTTTTCTTGGCGCAATAAACTAACAGGAACGTATTCCCATAGAAGTTTACATACCGCGTTATATTTAATACTAATCTCCATAACAGTTCAATATAGTGTGATTATTCTTATAAAAGAACCCTGCGTTTTTATACAATACAGCATACTTTATAAGCACCTTTGCTAATTTTGTACCAGGTAGTACTAGTTACCTGGTACTGTGAAGTGTTATTTATTTTAAGTATTAGCATAATCAGGTAGCACCATCCGATGCCACTGTAAAATAATGCGCGAAAACCTTTTTTTAATCCATTAAAAATGTGTGTTGTTATTCGTTAAATGCTTACCTGTTATTAACATTAACTACACTTACATGGAAGAACATATGGTATAATTACCATAAATATTTTTTATTGCGAAAAATATACATAGACTTATTGGATAACATTGCAAATTTATTTTTGTTTTTCTAGTTAGGTTGAATTTCAGAATTCATTAAAGTTTTAAACAGCTTTTGTGTGAATAAAGGGAAAAAAGTTAAGCACATTCTATATATTTTTTGAATTGTACCCTACAATCGGAATATCTAAAGATCAGTTTGTTATATTGGAATAATTTTTTCAGGTGAAGTAGAAAGACTTATATAGAAGTCAAAAAGGCCAACATAAGAAAAGAAAATTATTTTAATATATATTTTTTATGGTACAAAACAAAATTTTTCCAAAATTTTGACTTTTTTCAGAAAATTTGCGCGTATTTTCACATTTATGAAAAGGCTGTCAAAAACTTAAGTTTAACATGTTGCAAACTATTTTAACAATTAAATGCTATAGTTAAAACTTTCAAAATCAACCGTCACAACTTTTTATAAGCGCATAAGCACAAAAAATATTTTTAAAATGTCTGATTTTCGGACACTGCTGAATGTAGGGTGCATGCCCAAAATACAAAATAATTAGTTTTTAGCATATTTTGAATAGATTATTTTTAGAGCTATGTGGTTTAAAAGTGCATGTGTTAAACAAAGTATTTCACAAAATTGAAAATAATGAAGATACTTTTTCTTAAAAAAACACACCTTTTTCAGGAAAATTTTAAAGTTTTCAATTCTTTGCCTTTTCCCGATTTCACGACTGCAGATATTAATAAGTTTTTTACTTACTTTTATTTACAATTTTATCGAAAATTAAATGCTGTCTTTTTTATTTAAATTCCAACAATAGACAAAAAAGTTGTAGGTGAAATACTAAAAAAAGTCAAGGCAAAAAAAAAATTTTTTTTTCTTAAAAGTCAAATATCTTCTAAGTTATGAGAGATACCAAAACACATCTATGGACATTATTTCTTTAAAATTGTGAGATTAGATCAAAACGCTTTATCTCATAAAAATTGGATAACTTTTCTAAAAGTTACAAGCCTCAGAATTTGTTTTGAGTCCCATGTTGTCAACTTAGGCCCACTTTAACTCCTGTCCAGCTTAAGCCAGATGACTGCCAAGTCATTTATTATAAGGCTTAAGTGCTCCTCTACAGATATTCTAAGTTTCATATAAATCCAATCAGTAGTTTAGAAGTTCCAGATTTATTACCATTTATTTTGCAAAAGTCCCCACTGTGCATGGTTATATTGCACATATTTTGTTGAGTTTGGAGATATTCCATCCGTATAGAACAGGCGTTTGACTACATAGCATTTTTATATTATATTTTATTTTTTTTGTATTTTTTTTTTTATATAAAAATACAGGTTTACAGGTTTTTTTCTCCTCGCAGTGCATTATGCACAAGAATACACGCTCTAACTCAGGTATAACGCGTAAGATAAACACTACAGTATACACTCCTAGGGGAAGGGGGAAAAAGGCATCGGGCATTAGTATCTCGGTTCCAACTGAGACATCGAAAAGGGCAACCGCTACCGATAATTTCGCCAAGCGATCGCTTAGTACCGCTAGCCTACAAGGTACCCATTCGAGTACTAGCACTAAGGCCATAAGGGGTTCTACAGCTACACAATCACTAGACTCAGACGCATTCAGGGATAATTCGGGTTGTGAGATTTTGGACAGGACTCAATTGCATATCTCGGCAGAGACTGCGACTGACCTACAAAGCAACACAGCCTACATAGTTAAGCAGGAGGTTTCGAGTGAACAGACATAAATGGCTATATGGGGAGATAATGAGGCTCAAGGGCAACCCATGAATATAGAACTGATAACATACTTCCAGGAAGCGTTGAGAACTACGCAGGAGGAATTTAGAAGCGAACTGGGGGCACTTAGAGACACCCTAAATCAGCCTCGGAACGAGAGTGCCACTCCGGCCTAATCTAATACATCAAACGTGTTCACTAATGCTTCTTCCGCACCTATTATGACAAAGATAAAGGACTGGAAGGTCACTTTTAATGGTGAAAGTAGCGTTAACGATTTTTTGTTCAAGGTAGACACTTTAGCAGAGCGAACTCAGTGTCCGCTTGAGTATGTTATGAGTAACTTTCACATTTTCCTCACAAATAAAGCAGAAACCTGGTATTGGACATATATAAAGCAAAATCCCAATGTCACTTATACAAATTTGAAAAACGCCCTAATAAAGGAATTTGGTACCCCCGAAACAGACCATGAAATATTATTAAAAATTTCCACTCGTAAACAACTACCCAAAGAGTGTTACGACAACTTTCACTCATCAATTGTTCAACTAAATTTGAGACTCAGAAATCCCATGGCAGACATTTCCCTAATAGAAATTATAAAAAGAAACGTCAGCCCTGAGTTAAAATTAATGTTATTTATTTCTGACCCAAGGGACTTAGGCGAATTGCGTTTACTGGGTAGAAAGGCTGAAAAATGCCTAAATGAAAGTAGAGTTTCCACAAATGCTATCGGTAGGCAATGACATGTAAATGAAATCTCGGCTGAAATGGATCCTGAAGAGTCAGATGAGGAAACTGACCCTCAGGTAGATGCCATGAGAATGTCAAGGTCGTATGTGAAAGGAGACTATTCCAAGGTAAAATGTTGGAATTGCTTGAAAATGGGGCATAGTTATATATACTGCCCAGATGAAACACGAGCCATTTTTTGTTTCAAATGTGAACAGAGAGGTGTTACTACACCCAAATGTAACGGACCACATGCGGGAAACAAGAAAAGGAGCGAGTGGGTGACCGGGGACGCTCGTTCCTCGCAGTAAACCCCGAAGTTTCAGTTCATAGTGAACGTAGACCTCCACAGGAGGTTTCACGTATCTCAGACTTTCAATATCATCAAACTTTTAAGCCCGATATAGACCATTTGACGAATCGTAATACTTCAAAACTTCCCTTACACCAGCGCCGACAAATCCACTTTCTCCAAAGGAGAAAATCACTTGATCAAAAAAATATTTCATGAATTTCGAAATGCAGAACCAGATACGCAATGCGAAAAAATTTTCGAAGGACAGTTGAGGCAACGTGCTTGTCGAATGCTGATGATGGCAGACCGTTTGCTAGAATTAAGATTTTTGATATAGAAATGACTTTCCTATTAGATTCCGGCGCGAATGTATCCGTCTTGGGGAGAAATAGCTTAGAGTTCATTAGTAGAAACAATGTCGAAATGAAAAGATTCAGATCGAATATCTTAACCGCAGGAGGTTCAAAGAATGATGTTTTAGGCTATTGCTATCTTCCTGTCACTTTCTGGGGAATAACGAAACCCATCGTTTTTTATGTTGCCCCATCATTATCACAAGAAGGCTATTTAGGCGTAAATTTTTGGGCTACATTTTCTCTCGCACCTCAAATAATTCCTGAAGTTTCTTGCATGCAAGTAGAAGATAAGCCTGAATTATCATTTCACAATCCCAACTCCGAACAGAGATATCGACTCGATGAGGTCATATCAGAGTTTCCCTCATGTGAGAAATTAGGACTTGGATGCACTCACCTCGTTGAACATAACATAGACACGGGTGATGCCACCCCAGTAAAAACAAAACACTACCCTCTCTCTCCGCCTAGACAGGAAGAGGTATATAAAGAACTTGATAGGTTACTCTCGCTAGGGGTCATAGAGGAGTCAAATTCTCCTTGGTGTAGTCCCATCGTCACTGTTCGAAAACCTTGATTGTCGGAAGATAAACTCCCTTACCAAGAAGGATTCTTATCCCTTACCCTACATAAACGGATTGCTTAGTAGATTGAAGGATACGTATTATTTAAGTGGCATTGATCTAAAAGATGCATTTTTCCAAATCAAGTTATCGGGCACTTCTAAAGAAAAGACTGCCTTCGCAGTACCTGGAAGGCCTCTATATCAATATAGGGTCATGCCGTTTGGTGTCTGCAATGGTCCCCAAACCATGAGCCGCTTGATGGACAAAGCAGTACCATCCAAGTTAAGGGATAACGTCTTCGTCTATTTAGACGACCTTCTCGTCTGTAGTGAAAGCTTTGACTCACATATCAAGTTACTGTCAGTGGTTGCCAAATGTTTGAGATCTGCAGGTCTTACTATAAACGTGAATAAAAGTAAATTTTGCCAACGAAAAATAAAATACCTTGGCTATATAATTGGTGAAGGTAACTTAAGTGTCGACCCAGAAAAGGTTAAAACCATCGTAGAATTCCCTCTGCCAAAAAGTCCACGTCAAGTCAGGCGTTTTATCGGCATGTCAAACTGGTACCGGAATTTCATTTATAATTTTTCCGATTTAGCAGGTCCTCTGACTGATTGTCTACGCAAAACCAACACACCTTTTCGACTTAGTCAAGAAGCAATTTTTTTTTTAATGATTTAAAATTAGCTCTTTCCAACGCACCGGTACTGGCTCAGCCAGATTTTAAAAAGAGATTTGTAGTGCACTGTGATGCATCACGCATAGGCGTAGGAGGAGTTCTCTACCAGCTCGACGATGAAGGTAAGGAGCGATCGCATTCGTGTCGCAGAAGTTAAACAAGGCTCAACGTAACTATACGGTGACAGAGTTAGAGTGCCTTGCGGCAGTGATATGTGTGAAACGTTTCCGACAATAGATTGATGGGCTCCCATTCAAAATAGTTACTGACCATTCTAGCCTGCGTTGGCTGATGATGCAAAAAGATCTACACGGTAGGCTAGCAAGGTGGAGTTTGAAACTTCAAAATTTTGACTTTGAAATGGAACATAGGAAAGGGTCTCTGAATGTTGTGCCAGACACATTGTCTAGATTCGATGTAGATAGCCTTGAATTCGATTGCGAGCCACTCGAAGTCGACCTTAATTCCACTGCGTTCAGTAGAGCAGAATACCAAAAACTAAGGGAGGATATTGCCGAACATGCAGACGCCATACCAGACCTATGCCTCTCTGACAACTTTGTGTACAAGAGGGTTTAGTTCCGTAGTGCGGACGAAGAGGAGGATAATCTTTGGAGACTATGGATCCCCAAAGAGTTAGTCAACAGTACAGTTAAATCAGCCCACATGGCAGGGTGTCCTAGCGGACTAGCGAAAACACTCTTCAGAATTAGACAGAAATACTACTGGCCATGTATAGCTCGCGACGTCAAGACCTATATTTCCGGGTGTGATTCCTGTAAGACTATAAAACCGACTAATATGACGCTACGCCCTCCCATGGGGAGCCAATTCGTAACTCTTCGCCCGTTTCAAAGGCTATACTGTGACTTTTTAGGTCCATACCCGCTCACTAAGTCAAACAACTCTCAACTTCTAATTGTAATAGATCACTTGACAAAGTTCATATATCTGAAACCTTTACGGTCAGCAACGTCGATCAACGTTATAGACTTCTTTAAAAACGAAATTATTTGCACATATGGCGTGCCTCAGTATGTCCATAGTGACAACGCAAAGCAATTTACTTCCAAAGAGATTGAAGAATTTTTTTTGTCATACGGCATAGCGCATATTAAAACTATGTTCTACTCATCCCAAGCAAATGCGTCAGAAAGAGTAAACAGAGAAATTGTTTCAAAGATTCGCTACTATCTCAGGAATGATTCAGATCACACGAAATGGGATGAAAATGTGTAAAAATATTACAGATTTTACGCAGTGATTTCCACTCAGCAACACAGTGCTCGCCATATTTTGCCGTCTTTGGCCAAAATATGATTGCTCACGGGTCTTCGTATGCTATTTTGGATAGATTAAATATGTTAACCAACGACACTGTGGTACAACATACCGATCGCATGCAAGGTATTCGTGATAAGATTTGTAGAAACCTTGAAATTGCTCATGAGAGAGCCACGAAAACTTACAACACAAGGTCGAAACCAGTGAGTTTTAGGGAAGGGCAGGAGGTCTTTCGTAAAAACCACCAGCAAAGTGATTTCAAAAAGGGAATCAACGAAAAGTTTTGCCCGAAGTTTATCAAGTGTAGGATCCAAAAGAGGATTGGGACATCTCTTTACGAGATCGAGGATCTTCAGGGCGTATACTTAGGGAAATACCACGCGTCGGATATTCAACCTTAACAGACGATAGAGTACCTATTCGCTGAGAACAATTTTGTTTTATTGCCCGGCTTCGTGGGTCGTGCCACACGTTGGACCTTAAGTTTTTTTTTTGTATGTTTCTAAGAACGGCGGGAAACTAATCCTTCCTGTTCGTTCTCTATCTTCGACATTCGAACGAAGCAGCTTTGTTACGGATAGTTTAATCATACTTTGTCTTCTTGTTCCGTCTTTTTCCAATCATGGGAAAATAAACCATGATGGCAACCACCTTTCGTTAAAATTTATTTAAATAAGTTTTCAGCACTGACCGAATATACGCAGTTTCGCAAATCCCTTTTGATCCCGCGCTTCTTTTATTTTTTTTTTGAAGGAAAAAAAGATGGCGAAGCGCCGTTACGTTTTTCGACCAATGACAATAGGACATGTACAAATAAGAAGGAAGAAAAAGAAGAATGAGAAAAAGTAGTTAGAGACTGAACACGTAGTGGCGTAGAAGAGTACAGCCAGGAAAGTGATCGAGAAAGGTCGAAAAAAGTTAGTGTGCGGTCAAGAAAAAAAGAATAAAAATCCTGGAATTAACAGGATATAATTCGCAAAATCACTAGATTGCACTAAAATGCAAATTAAAAAACTTAGTTCTTGTGCACTAGTAAAGAAACGATAATAAAAGAAAAGAAATTCAGTTTTGTCGTTGAGTGGCGTAGCACCTTTAGTTGACACTGCTATGTGTCTTTTCGTTTTGGACATAGCAAATTTTTCAAAAAAAGTGTTGAAAATTTTTCCACTGTGTTTGTGAAATCACTTTTCGCCAAGTGCTTAAAACGATTAATTCTTGAAAAGTAAAGCCATGCGGAAAGTGTCCTCAAATAAGACTACTCCACGAGTCTCAAAAAAAAACCCTGAACATAAGCGACACATGCATATGTATAATTGAAGACAGTGCAAACTTTGTGCGAAAGTTTTTCTTTTATTTAAGTCCTAAATCTTCCCAAAACGTTTTGGAATTTCTTCATAACACGAACAAGCCAACTGTGCATATCAATCGAATAAAAAAGGGAGAAAAAAAACTTGGAAAGGGAGAAATAGACCTACAAAATTAATAGATTCAATTGTGTACAATTTAAACTTTCATTGTTGTAGCCAAGAACTTAAAAAGGAAAAAGTCTAAGTGGAACCATGTGTAGTCACAGTGCAGTAAATATAAATTTAAGTTGTTAAATGATTATTTGTAAAAAAGTAATAAGTCCGAAAAAAGGGATAGTAACCCATAGAAAAAAAAATAAGAAAATACTTGCCATATTCCCTAAACTGAAAACCTTGAAAAAAAAGTAAAACAAAAGAGAAGATGAAAAATGAAACTTTTGAACTTAACCAGCTAGAGCAATCAAATAAAATACAAAAACAACCAAAAAAATTTTAACCAGAAGAAGAAACAAAAAACAACCACCTATGTATGTATATACCCACCATCTTCACCCAGCAAACTAAACTCCAACAGCAGAATCAACAACCATGGACCACATCAAAAAAACGCAGAAATACTTAAGTATAACCTTATAAATATAATATTGATCATGTATATTTATATAACCTTAGTAGTAATTTTGTGATATATGTTTTTTTTGTATAAATTTTTTTTCTGAACCAAATTAACTTTACTTGCATATATGTACATATGTATGTATTTCGATCATTATAACAAAAATTTCTTATACATGTACGTACATTTTCCTAAATTAGTATTTACAACTTTTGCATGCATACAAAGCTACAAAACTATTAATACTTACCTACATACGTACATGTATGTATGTACATATGCATATATACATACATACATACATCGTATGCATATATACATATACTTACTTGAACATAGCCTTATGTATAATAGTCACAATAAAATTTTATTCTCTTTGTATACATACAAAACAAATTATCAACACTTATAGTATGTTCACACGGACAGCAATTATCGAGGTTCGCTCTCCCATTCACGGTTTGCGGTCGAATCTTGATTGAATCTACATGGTTCGCCATACAAATTTTTGAGAGCGATCCAACTTGGTTAATTTTGAACCTAGCTGCGAACCATGAAGAAATTGCTATCATCGCTAGTTTTGATAACAGATTATCGCTAATTTATCTGAACTAGCTATCAAAACAAAATGAGTACACATATGCACATATGTACATATTTTTAAACGAAAAAACACACAAAAAATGATTGCAACTATGAATTAACAATATTAGAACACATTTTATTAATTATTTTTGCTTAATTTGTTTATATACTGTAAAAAAGCAAATGACTCGGAATATAAAACGCGTATCAACTATTCACGTATGTATGTATGCATGTATGTATATATATCAAAACAGTGATGCCAACTTTTAGTACTCAAAGCGGGTAAAAATTTTTTGAAAAAAGCGCCAAATGGAAAAAATATACGTTTAGCGCAAAATAAAGTCAACTTTTTGAATAAGCGCGATAAGGGGCTAGTTTTAAAATGTTTCTGTTTTAAATCAAAACATCAACAATTTTTGTTAAGTAATTTATTAAAAATTAATATGTAACTATCATAAGATTTACACATACTTAAGTACATCAGCTCGAGATATTACATTTTAATAAGGTGCATATAAATAGTGTACCTACATACATATATACATAATAGAAGTACATATATTTATATGCAAATGTTTGTATCTATGTTTACACAAGTACATACATTTAAAACAGGTCGTTATTAAATAAAATTTCAATATCTTTCTCTTTCAAAACATACATACATTATCCTGTTTTTAGGCTATACTGAATATCTTTCAAAGCACAAACAATTCGAAGAAATAGAAGATTATTCTATATTATTCTTCTTTTTTAAATTGGTAAACTAACAAAATAAAATGAGTTAAAAGTCGATATTGCTAGATTAAAGGAAGAAAAAGTTCACAAAAACTAAAATGTAGCCATATTAAACAAAAAGTAAAAAGGGGCTAAAGGGCCTGTCACAGAAACCAAATTCGATCGAAATAATTTCACTTACGTAATTAGGTTCTGCAGAAAACGAAAAACGAAGAATTTGCTCGATGAATAATACTCGGAATTGCAATTTTCTCTATGTGAAAGTACAAAAATCTGTTGGAAACAACTTTATTTCAGCAAAGAAAAAATTTGTTCAACCATTTAAAATATGTTTGTTTTATTTAATTTTTTATTACATATTTAAGATATTTTCTCTTTTCTTAAGGATAAAATGCATCATCATAAAAACAAAATATACTACGTTTGGATATGAAAGTAGATCTGAAACAATTTTCCGGCAAAATCTTGACTGCTCTGGGCATCAAAAACTGCAATTATTGCAATTACAGACATTGCATGTAAAAAAATTTATATTTTTAATTATATATTCAATAAAAAAATTGATCCATTGGTATTTTGTTGCTCTTCTAATACGAGCAACAATGTGTTTTTTGTTACCCAATATTGCCACATTTAAATTGAAAACAATCGAATTGACGTTTTTTCGGAATGAATAAATCGATCGAAATCTGAAGAAGGTAAAACAAAATCGATCGAAATGAAAATTCGTAATCAAAACAATTTCGATCTATTTCTGTGACAGGCATTATAATTATAAAAATTGCTAGATTTGCATGTTTTATAGTTTGGGACACCGTTTTTTTCGCGTTTTGAGTGACTTAAAACGGCTTAAATCCAGCACGAAAAGTTCTAAGTTGGCATCACTACATCAAAAATATTTGTCAAAATGAACCACGAATGTGTCGTCTGAACACCAGGGTTCGCAATCGTGGCTCGGTGTGCGAACCAAGTGGTTCATGTTGCCGTCTGAACATAGCATTACCTGTACACTTACATGTAACTACTTATAATAATAATATATATACCTACATATATATGTATGTATATATATGTATATGAAGAGAAAAAAAACATTTTCTTATTAGGATTGCCAAGCAAACAAATTTATTATAAATAAACAGTGAACTCAGTACCATGATCCACTAAATTTTTTTTTTCTGAGGAATATTGAAAATGGCGAATAAAAGCGTAGAGTAAGTAATCACGTATGGGACAGCGAGTAAATTATGGTACATACGCTGTCATTGGTATATGGGTGGGATAAGTGAAAGAAATGTACCTTGGTATGTTGTAACCATCTTGACATACCAACCTAAGTAGAGTTAAGGGATAAGGTAAGGCTGACAGATTTTGTGGAATGACTGCATTTATAGTAATTTTATTTGGACTCTTGGTTTGAAAGGCATGGAAGAGTCCAATTATATGTTGTACGCTAAAACACCTAGTATCCTAACAACCTGAATCGAGCTAGTCGGGAGAATTTTATCTGCTCCATGCCAACCTTGATAAATGTGTTTCATTTTGCTTTGATGAAAAGTGACGCGTATAACATATTTTGAATATACTTTGCCGCAAACCAATAACCAACCGACGATTTACTTAATGCAAATACTGTCGTCTGTCAGGGTAAATTTTTAATTCGCATTAGTGAGCTTTTAATGCAAATTGACGCTGTCGTCTGTGTACGCTATAAGTGAATGCTTGCGTGTGTATGTGTGTAAGTATGTATTTACTTGTGCGTTGGCTTTTGGTAAGATTTTTGATTTTTCTTGTTCCCGTACTTTTGTAAATTTTTTGTATTATTGAGAGAAATTATAGCTTTATCTCATTTTAAAGAACTTTGCCCAAAAAGTACGGGATCAAACCTATTGTTGAAAAATACATAACATTTTGACTATTCAATTCTTTTAATTAAACGTTCTTGATACAATATTTTTATAGCACGAATAATCTAAGAATAAAGTTTGTAATTTATTTTATGTAATATTTGTAATTAATCTCTTCTTAATTTCCTTCTTTTGTTGTTGGTTAAATTAAAATTACATGGCTATTTATTAATGTTACTGATTGCATTAAAATCAAGTACAATACTAGGTAACCAGATATTTTACAGTTGTACAACTCTGAGTAATTAGATTAATTTGCAAAACCAAAGGATTAATAAAGTAAATTACAATATTTATATGAACTCGTATATAAACAGTAATTATTATCACACTTTTGTATGTGTTCTGGCTTTCACATCGTTTTCAAATTTTTTCTTGTGAAATCGGATGTTAAAGCACATCCTACGCCTGTTTAGGTTGAAATTTAGAAAATAAAAATTAATAGTATGTGTTCTTGCATCCGATTTTAGATGAAAACGATTTTTAAATGGACGATTTCAAATTTTTAGCTTTTTTCGTTTTCACTTTTGACAAAAAAAACTCGTATTCTTTTCACAAGACTATTAACAAGTGAAAAGAATACGAGTTTTTTTGCCAAAAGTGAAAACGAAAAAAGCTAAAAATTTTAAATCGTCCATTTCAAAATCGTTTTCATCTAAAATCGGATGCAAGAACACATACTATTAATTTTTATTTTCTAAATTTCAACCTAAACAGGCGTAGGATGTGCTTTAACATCCGATTTCACAAGAAAAAATGTGAAAACGATGTGAAAGCCAGAACACATACATTTATAAAATAATTATTTTTTAATGACTCACAATTTTTATTTAACCTTTTTTTAAATATTTAGACTTTTCGATTGTTTACTTTTTATATGTTTACATTTTAAATCATATGTTTTTATCTTACTAAACCTTAGTCCTAATTTACACTCAGCAAGTTTTATTGCTGAGCTGATTAGTTTTTTAGGAGAGAGAGACGAGCGGAAAAGAAAAATTTATGTTCCGCTCGTCTCTCTCTACGACAAACTAATAAGCTTAGCAATAAGAGTTGCTTAGTGTAAATTAGGACTTACTACGACAAATTTCTGCAGTAAAAATTTGCAAAATACTTAGACAAGAACTGTCACTTTACTCTCTTAAGTTATGTTCTCATTTACTGTATTTTGGGTAAACAAACGCAATTAAGTAAAATGCAATAAAGTTCAGTAAAAAAAATTAAAAACTTTTGGGTAGTGAACGCAATTAAGAAATGACTTGAAAGTCATATTGCATCCAAGTGATTTGAAACCGCAAAAAGATGTTATTTTCATTATGTTTTGGGATTTCAAAACGTTCAACTAAGACTATAACGTTTTCAAATCACTTGTTTATGTGGCGAACGTCATAAATTCGATAAATATGTTACCCAAAGTGTTCTTTATTAATTTTCTTGAACAATTAATGGTTTAGTATTATTTGTTTCTGTGATTTCTGGTTTGTTTTCATTGTCAAAATAAAAAACCTTCGGCAATGATCTAAGAACCCAGAAAGGAGTTTTGGAAATTAGAGTGCTAAGGGGGTAAAAAAGGGTAAAATCGGTATCTTTATATCTCAGAAACCACATTAGATACATGTAAAAATAAGGTAGAGAACTGAAATTTGGTGTGTAGGTTCCTCTTTCAATGTATAGATCCACTAAGAAGGGATTTGTGGAAACTAGAGTGCTAAGGAGGTAAAAAGGGGTAAAAAAAAGTAAAATCGGTATCTTTATATCTCGGAAACCACATTAGATAGACTAAAAATTCCAAAAACACACGAATGCTGCTAACAAAATAAGCTGGCACATGCTTGGTACTTTTTTGATATGAGTAACTTTAGGGATTAAAAGGGGGGTAAAAACTAGGGATGCCAATCGGGACTGATTTTCCGAATCCCGGGATTCGGGATTTCAAAAAATCAAATCCCTGGATTTTTTGGGATCCCGAAATTGTTTGAGATTCTGGGATTTTTCGGGACTTTGGTTTTTTTTAAGAATGAAAGATATATGCTATTTATAGCTTCTTATTAAAAAAATCGTCTTTGAAAGAGGTTCACAACCAAAAGTTTTATAATTCATTTTATATTACATAGTTAAATATAATTACCTTATATACTTGAATATAACAAAAATATTTGTTATTCATAGAAAAGCAAAACTAAAAAATAAAATTCTTAAATATTAAAAGTATTCACGTCAAAAATTGCGCTTTTGTGGAAAAGCAAGACTGTAAAGTTAAAAAAATATATCACAACAACCAGATAGAAAATTATTTTGCAAAAATTATGCAAAATTATCAGGGTCTGACTGAGTAAGTGCAAGATAATCAGCGTAAATTTTGCAACGTTGTAAGCTTTTAATGACACTGCCAAACCAAAAAAAAAAAAATAGACAAAAAGTACTTATAAAACACAAAATTATAACGCAGAAACCTGTTTAAAGAATTATAAAATTCATAATATTGTAAAAATTCTTAACTAGTGAAAATATAGAAATTATGAAGTAATTTTCAAATTAGATTTAAGGATTACAAACTAGAGTTGGGCATAGTTGTTCCTTTTGCCGATTGTTCCTTTTTGTTCCCAACAACAAAAAGAACTAGTTCGTTCTTTTCGTTCAGTTGTTCTTTTCGGTCAGTTGTTCAGTGAACAACAGATCAGAGATTGCACAGTCATCGAATCCTCTTCAATGTTTTCTTCGTTGTATTTCTAATGTAATTTTATTTGCGTAGTTTTTGTAAGTAAAGCGTAAAATTAATATTTTTGATTGAAAATGCTTAAAATGAAGTCATTACAAAACAAGTGCTAATCACTTTTTTAATATTGATTCATATTCAACACAACAAATTCTTTCTTTTAATTTAGTACAAATTTTCGTATTTTTATTATTTTCGTGTTCTCATTCGTTGTATGCTTTAAGTAAGTAATAGGTAAAAAACTAATATTTTTGAACGGAAATTTTTAAAATGAAATCCGTAATAAGTTTAAATACTACAAGTTATTTCTTTAAATTTTGTAAAACTCACCTGTATATTTCACTACGTATACATTTTTTGCTGTTTGTTTTGATTATTGTGCTAATTAAGGCCGTTTCACACTATAATACAAGTATTAATACTTTTGACGAAAATGCATCCCTAATCTAATTTCTGTTTCAAAAAGTTCAAAAGACAATAACAACTCAACATGTCAGAGTCGCATTTTCCACAAAAGTATTAATACTTGTATTATAGTGTGAAACGGCCTTTAATAGGCACACTACATTTGTCTCTTTTTAAGAGTATGCAAATCAGCAACTATAATCTTTTAATTGAAATGTTTTGCATGTATATCAGGGATGGCATTGATAATTTTGATATTGTACCAATAAGATTTAAAAATTGTACTTTTTTACCTTAACTGTACTAAAATATTTTTTACTTCAAATTACATACTTTTATTTGTTTTTAATAAATAATCGACTTTGTTCTGGCTACCGAATCGTTTTCACAAATTTGCTTGTGAGTTGGGATGTGAAATTTAGAATATACAAATTAATACACGTATCATATGCTTATCATCCGAATTTAGAAGAAAAATGATTTGGAAATGGACGACTTCACATTTTTTTGATTTTCTCGGAGCGTTTTACTTTCACAAGACGGTATGTACTAAACCAGTCATTCGTGTACTATTGTACTCTGCGTGTTTGAATGTTACCAAAAATAATTACAATTGTACCAGCTTTGCCAACACTAATGTGTATTGGTCAGTAACCAGGGCTGCCAGATAAAATTATCGAAAAATCGTCGAAATACCCATAATATATAAAATAATCGTCATTTCATACTTGAAAAATCGGACAAATCAAACTGTACTTTTTGTTAACATATATACATATCGTCGGTTGGTTTCTGGTTTGCTGCACACATAATGTATTTTGAATATACTGTGCCGCAAACCAGAAACCAACGGACGATATGTTTTATTTTATAAATGTATTTATTAGCAAACTAAAACATAACAAGTTTAAAATGTTTAAACGCACTAATAATCCCAAAATTATTATTTTACTTATTAAGTAAAATATTTTTTATTAAAAATACATTGAAATTTATTATTGAGGGGTTTAGCTGGATCCTATGCGCATTTCACTGTTGCTAATGCAGATCATCAGGGAACCTTTACCCAAATTTCTTAGAACAACTAGAGTTATTATGTTATAAACTTTCATTTAAACAAATGAGAAGCCTAACAACAAATAACAAAGTTGAAACAAGAACTCAATAATCAACATGTTTTTTTATTTTCTTACTTTACCATTGCTACATTGGCTGACTTTCTTTCAGCTTCAAATTGTAGTTGTAAGAGTATGTAAAAGAAAATAAATGTAAATAACAACAACAGCTATTAAAGAATAGAGTGTTGCCACACAAGTATTTTTGACCGGGTGCAGTCAAGTTAATAATTAGTGTTTTTATGGGAATTGTTAAAATTTAAGTTTAAAATGTTTAAACGCACTAATAATCCCAAATTATTAATTTACTTATTAAGTAAAACTAGTGTTCGCCCAGTGGTTGAAAATCAACCATTAACGCACAGAGGTGGAGAATAGAATGAAAATATTTAAAGTTTGATGAATTTAAAACACAATTTAAAAACTATATTCAAATATACATATGTATAGACTCCAGGGTAAACCACTCTCTTAAACCACTTTCTTAACTACTAAATACGAATTTAAAATTTCATTTATCGGCATAAATAAGAATAGATTTTAAGCAAAATATTTAAAAAAAGTTTTTCACTTTTTGAACTAAATGTAATTAGATATTTGCTCCTAGTGCTTTCACTTCATATTCATTATTATTGCCCAAAACAAAAATATTCGTTTATTTTTTCATTGAACGCTTTTTCTCTAAAGCTTTGGACTCCCCATTAAAACGTTTGTTACAAATAATGTTTCTATTCCCTATTCTTTGAGAAAGACCCCATATGTATGTACGAATATGCTAGTCTAATAATATAAACATTCCATCATATTCCAACATTCCAGTATGTTCAGTAATTTAAAGCACAGAAAAATAATGAAAACAATGACCAAAAACAAAACGCACACAAAATAAACCAAAAATAAAAAACTTACTTTGTGCTGTAGGTGAATTTAACTTTAATCAAACTTATTAATAATTAAAAAAATATATTATTTTTAAGCATCTAAAGAAAAATAATACAGTGCCACTCGTTATTTAAATATCCAAATTTTATTAGTTTCAGCAATAATCGTTTAACTACATAGAAAGATGGAAATAAGAATAGAATGAACAAATAAAATACGTTTTTCCTTCTGAGTGTTTATGGAGTTGCCAAGCCAAATTGTTGTAATTTTTTTTTTAGCAAATTAAGAGAGAAAGAGAAATCATGGCTTTATGATTGGCTAAGATTCTTACCTGTTTTTAACTATCTTAGACACAAAAATGTAGAAGAAAAAATACATTCTGCACTGTTCCTATTGTCAATCTATCTAACAAAACCAAAATCAAGCGAATACGTTGAGTTTAAGTCAGTTAAAATGGTTCTTAACTTTTTTCACTTGCCTATTTATATATAGATATTTTTTATTAAAAATACATTGAAATTTATTATTGAGGGGTTTAGATGAATCCTATGCGCATTTCACTGTTGCTAATGCAGATCATCAGGGAACCTTTACCCAAATTTCTTAGAACAACTAGAGTTGTTATGTTATAAACTTTCATTTAAACAAATGAGAAGCCTAACAACAAATAACAAAGTTGAAACAAGAACTTAATAATCAACATGTTTTTTTATTTTCTTACTTTACCATTGCTACATTGGCTGACTTTTTTTCAGCTTCAAATTGTAGTTGTAAGAGTATGTAAAAGAAAATAAATGCAAATAACAACAACAGCTATTAAAGAATAGAGTGTTGCCACACAAGTATTTTTGACCGGGTGCGGTCAAGTTAATAATTAGTGTTTTTATGGGAATTGTTAAAATTTGAGTTTAAAATGTTTAAACGCACTAATAATCCCAAATTACAATTCCCATAAAAACACTAATTAAAACATAACAATTCGTGTTCATACATGAATTTTACACGAAGCCACTACGACGATTTTCTACTAGATTAAACAAAAAATGCTGCAATGTTCTTTAAGCTATTACAAAATAGTCGTAGTCGAAGTCGTACTACGACACCCGTAATAAGGCCCATTGTAACTTTACAATAGAAGGTAAAACATAATAGAAAGTGTAATATTCAAAATGAATTTTTTGGAATCACTGAAAAACTCAATTTCGGAAAAAATACCAGTTACATCTACATAAAATTTCTTTTAATTCAATCCGTATACATACTTGCATACATACGTATGTAATTTTTATTTAACGCTAAACCATCAACAAAAAAATTTTAAATTAAAGAATAAACTATTAAGAAAGAGTCTGCCGTGTCATGAACAGAGAATAATATAAACAAAACGAAATAAAGACCAAAAACGAACGAAGGATTAAGAAAGACCAAAAGAACAAGAAAGACCAAAAGAACAATAAAGACCAAAAGAACAAAAAGGAACAACTAGACTGAACTAGTTCACATCGTTCAATTATGGGAATAGTTCAATTGAACTAGTTCGTTCTTTACAGCACAACTCTATTATAAACACATAATTTTATTATATTCAAAAAAAAACCTATGACTTAGAACATAAGTCATAATAAAGAATGAATTGATTACTGAATTATTTAGCGAAGTTCTGATACTTTGTTTCAGCATTTGAACAAAATCTTTTACTAATAAAAAAACATACGAAACATAGTATAAATACTTACATATTAACGTATTGTAGTGCCATCACTGATAGCACCAATTCGGTGCTTTCGTTATGCAGCGCTGGTACTCACTCTCTCAATCTCTCTCTTCTTTAAATTTAGAGTTAAGAAGACAAGTACCAATAAATAAAAGAACAGTCGATTAGAAACCATCATAACAACTTGACTTCTTTATTGACTCATATAAATAAACGTATAACATGGCGACCGTGACAAATACTTCGGCCAAAGTTAATACTTGAAAAAAAAAAAACAATATTTTTAAAATAAACCTATAAAATGGTTTTTAAAGTAATCAAATACACGCGACCGGCGACTTTTAAAAGTGTTAACACCGGCAAAAAGAAGAAAAAGACGTTTTCCCATTTGGAATATAAAACTTTGATAGAAATTAAATTTTGTGCAGTTGTATTTGCCCTTATGTGCAAAATCAAAGAAATATTTGCATAGGCGTTATTCGATGTTTGATGCAAATGTGTCAATATAAATGCACATGCATAAATACAAAATATATGTAAATAAAAAGCAATGGACTAATACCTAAATCACAATTGAAATTGAGAAAAAACAAAAAAAAAAGAGAAAAAAATTGGTGTGACAACTTTTATAGTAAATTTAAACGTGATTAGGATAAAATCACTGAAACTTTAATAAAAATGAATTCAGTGTTGTAAAAATTTATAAAAAAAAAAAACTTTTATACAAAAAAAAAAACTGTACTTGGTAAAAATATTAAACCGGTAAAATTTATTGAAATCGTGCAACAACGCATAAAAAGTTAACGGACAAACTTAACTTAAAAGTAAATCAAAAGTGAAAAAAAAACGCAAAACATAGTTGAAAAAGAATATAGAGAAACAAAGAGCGAAACGCAAAACATAGTTGAAAAAGAAAAACAAAAGTTGAGAAACAAAATTTAAACCAAAGCCATAAATACCAGCAAAGAATATAGAGAAACAAAGAGCGAAACGCAAAACATAGTTGAAAAAGAAAAACAAAAGCTGAGAAACAAAAATTTAAAAGCAATAAATACTAGCAGACACTAAAGAGAAACACAACGTAAAAACAACAATATACGAACATCAGCATGCAGACAAAAAACCACCACCAGAAATCTAAAACGACAACAACAACTAGAATCAACACGATCAACAACCACAACAGGGACGACAGCGGCAAGCGGTGCACAGTAAATATAAAATAAATATAAAACAAAAAAAAAAAAAGATGAAAATAAAAATGTAAAATTTATAATTATTACTATAATTATATCGTTAATGTACAATTACATACTACATTTATAAAACTTACATTTATACTTAAACTTTACGCGACTAATTGTGAATAAACTTAATTATAGTCAGCATAATGATAAATTCCACATGTGAAAATATCCGAATGAAATTTTTTCGTTCACATGTATTTTAATTTCATTCCATTCAAATTAAAATACATTTACATTTTTCAAAAAATAAACAGACAAATACTTGTGAATAATTGTTTTATGAATTGTCAGCATACGTTGCAATCGTATGAAGTTTTTTTTTAATACCAATTGTTCACACGTTCGAAAATTCCATGTGAAATTTTATTTATGATAAGCCTGATGGGGCAACATATTTAAATCTACTTCTAAACTTATACTTATATTATACACAATTATACCAAATTTAAAATTTTACATATGTATGTAAATGAATTAAAACTTTTTATTTAAAATGGGACATTATACAGAAGAACTGGAAATAGATACGTTAATATTTCTCTAACGGGCAATAGAGAAAAATGCGAAGGTAACTTTTTTTCTTTTTCTCTCTTTTTTTAATAATTTTTATAACTTACAAATAATCGCGCGAATTTTTACTCACACAAACGTGCTCTGGCCATGCATATTTATATATGTATAAAGTATTTTAATAGCACATATGGATATGCATGTGTATGCCTGGATATATGTATATGTATACACATATCTATATAAACACATTTGAAAAGAGAAAAGTAATAACTAACAAAATGATAGGTATATAAATCAGTATACTGCAGTCAGCGTTACCATTAGTCAAGTTTTCCTTTTTCTTTTTGGAAATTTTTTTTTTAGAGATGCCAACAAGTTTTTTTGAATATATAAAGTTTTTTTTTTCTTTCGAACTCGTGAGAGTAAAATAAAGTTGCACTCGAAGAAAAACTTTTGTAATATAAAACACATGCTAATACTACATTCAAACTAAATTTACTCACAGTGGTGTGAAAACTATTAAAATGACCATTGAACATTTAATTTGACGTTTAAAATGGCCTTAAAATGCCTTTTAAAATATGTATATTCTCTATCACTTTTTAAATTGAACAAAAAAAAAAGCAAGTAAAAATCTTTTATAAGTAATTTGAAACAATAATCAGTTGCAGTAAAATCAGAACACTTTATGAAATAATTGCGGATATTTATTGAATAAATATGAACATATATGTAAATATGTACATGCATGTAAATTTATCAAAATCTTGAGAAATACAGCTGTGCTCAAAAATATATTACCCATTATTTTATTAAATTATATTTGCAACCATATTTATTTTTTTTGCAGCGGGATTTAACCAGTGTATACGAGATTCCAAATGTTTTCGTATTCTGCTTATCGAGCTAATATCTCTTTGAAATCCATTTTTTTTTTAATTTGACATTATCTAATTTGTCAATCAGTTAATTCCTATATGTAACGCGGTTTGACCATTATTTCAAGAAATCAGTTTGTTGATACGTCCGAAGCGGGCTTTTATGGATTTTTATATACAAACACATGTATATTAATCTATCGTTTTAAATATGCGCTTTATTAGTAGATTTTTTTTTCAATCTGTTTGAATGAGTGAAGAAGAAGAAGAAAAGCCTATATGGAATGAGGTTTTAGCACAACTTCAAGAGAACAAAAATCTTTTTGACAAATCCTACAAATGCTTAAATAAATCGAATTTACCAAGCAGGAGAACAAGACATAAACATTTAAATTTATTAACGATTCATCATAACCATATAGTAGCAACAGCCAAGAATTTTAAACATTTATTGCATTCTAGTAACAGTAAGCAGGTCGAGGAGCTTATTTCTAGCGTAAAATCAAGATTACAGTATATCCTTTTGAAATTAAATTTTGTAGACAAGGTACCAACGTCCTTGGATGAAACTTTTGCGTTTGAATTAGAGGAAGACAGTGAGGAGGAGCATCCTATATTGGAAGATTACAGCGTCCCAGCAGGTACTAGTTTGAGCGAACCTAAAATGGCTGAGCAGGTAAAATTCATTGAATTGGCATGCAGGATATTGCCAGACTTTGATGGTACAGTAGAAAACTTGCAACGCTTTATTGATGCGTTACAATTGCTAAATACATTGAGAGGAACGAACGAAGGTGTAGCCATTTCATTAATAAAAACTAAATTGATAGGTACCGCTAGAAATTATATAACCGAAGAAAATACGATTGAGCAGGTAATAAATAAACTGCGTTCCTCAATTAAAGGCGAAAGCGCGGGATTGATCACTTCTAGAATTCTAAACACAAGGCAATTAAGTAAGAGTGCCACCGATTATACGAAAGAAATAGAACAATTAGCCAAGGCACTAAATAATGCATATCTGGCAGATGGGTTAGGACCAGAAACGGCAAGTAAATATTCGACTCAGATAGCGGTTCAATCAATGGCTAGGAATGCTAACAATGAAAAAGTTAAATTAGTCATGGAAGTAGGTAAATTTGACAATATCTCTGAAGCGACAACTAAATTTACGAGTGTGGCAAACGATAACGCAAGTAGCCAACAAATTTTTCATGTAAGAACAGATAATAATAGATATCGTGACACAGGTTATAACAGGTACAGGTACAGAAACCACAACAATTTCAATAATCAGGGTAACAATAATGGCAGCAACCGTGGCCACAACTCACGTCGAACTCGAAACTACCAAAGCTCTAACGGTAATACTGGGGAAATCAGCAACAGTAATTATAGTAATCGTCAGTCACAGCATGGCTATCGCCAGTCACAGCCTAATAATTCTAGATCAAGTAATAGAAATGTACGAGTCTTAGAACAGGATTCGGAAAACCAATAGAACCCCCACAGGGGAGGGGGCGAAAAATTCAGGAAAACATACAAAACTTTAAAAATACAAATAACATTAAACGTTGCACCCCTGGGACTGAAACAATTTACAGTTTAAATTTAAATTTTTGCAGTTATATTAAACTCAATTTATATGGCAATTCAGAAAGCACTTTTCTTCTCGACACAGGTGCTGATATTTCGTTAATTAAAGTAAATCAAGTAAAAAACAGCGAAAAAATAGATAAAAATCAGATTGTTTCGATAAAAGGCGTTGGAGATGGAGTTTTTAGTAGCATTGGGTCAATTTATAGTAATATTTTTATTGATGACGGCGTAATTGAGCACAAGTTCTTTGTAGTTGACAATACCTTTCCTATTCCTTGTGATGGTATAATAGGACTTGATTTTTTGAAGACCAAAAATTGTATTTTGAACTATAGTGATGAGAATAGCGTTTTAGTAATCCGTACTAGAGAATTACCTTATGATGTAGAAATGCCAATCATTGATATGCAAACAGTCTATGAATTTACTGTTCCATCACGTTGTGAAATTTTTCGAAAAATGTATAATCTCGACCCCACTCAGTCTTATTTTGTTCCAAATCAACAACTAGAAAATGGCATTTTCATACCAAATTGTATAATTTCTGGATCAAATCCATACATAAAAATTTTAAATACTAATGGTAATAACGTAACCATTCGAAATAAACAATTTCTTTTTGAAAATTTGAACGATTACAACATTTTTACAGTACAACAGTCCAATGGACATAGAAATGAGGAAGTAATTAGCACGTTAGAAAAGAATTTTCCGGAATTTGTTTCAGACAAGTTAGTTAAACTTTGTAAAGAATATACAGATATTTTCGCACTGGAGCATGAAAAAATTACAGCCAATAATTTTTATAAGCAACGACTTCACGTCAAAGATACAACACCGACATACATCAAGAACTACCGTATTCCGCACACTCAAAAAGAGGAAATTGATAAACAAATCAGTAAACTTCTAAAGGATGAGATTATTGAACCTTCATTATCCGAGTACAACAGTCCACTTCTTCTCGTACCGAAAAAGTCACTTCCTGGAGACAATAGTAAAAAATGGCGATTAGTTTTCGATTTTAGGCAAGTAAACAAAAAGTTAGCAGCTGACAAATACCCGTTGCCAAGGATAGATGACATCCTTGACCAACTCGGGCGAGCAAAGTACTTTTCATGTCTAGACCTCATGTCAGGATTTCACCAGATCGAACTGGATGAGGAATCCAGAGACTTAACGTCATTTTCAACGCAGCAAGGTTCATTTCGTTTCAAACGGCTTCCTTATGGTTTAAAAGTAGCGCCTAACTCATTCCAAAGAATGATGGCATTAGCTTTTTCCGGTCTTAAGCCAGACCAAGCATTTTTGTATATGGACGATTTAATTGTTATAGGTTGTTCCGAAAAACACATGATCAACAACTTGCGTGATGTTTTCGAGACGTGCAGAAAATACAACTTGAAGCTTCATCCTCAAAAATGTAATTTTTTCCGCACTGAAGTTGTTTTTCTCGGGCACAAGTGTACCAATCAAGGTATTCTTCCCGACGAATCTAAATTTGAAATTATTCAAAATTTTCCAACTCCAAGTAATCCTGAAGAAGCTAAACGTTTTATTGCATTCTGTAATTACTATAGAAAATTTGTCCCTAACTTCGCAAAATATGCATTACATATCACACAACTTACTCGTAAAAACGTTGAATTCACTTGGTCGAAAGAATGTGAAAAATCATTCCAATATTTAAAAAATGCTCTACTTAAACCGAAGGTACTAAAATATCCTGATTTTGACAAACTTTTTTACATAACGACGGACGCAAGCAAAATTGCTTGTGGTGCTATTTTAAGCCAGGAATACGATGGCAAACAAATGCCTATCGCTTTCGCTTCACGTTCATTTACGAAAGGGGAATCCCATAAATCAACTATTGAGCAAGAGTTGACGGCTATTCATTGGGCGATTAATCATTTTCGACCCTACGTTTATGGTAGAAAATTCGTCATTCGCAGCGACCATAAACCGTTATCGTATCTTTTTTCTCTTAAAAACCCATCGTCTAAATTAACTCGCATGAAACTGGACATAGAAGAGTATGATTTTGAAGTCCAATATATCAAAGGTTCTGATAATTGCGGTGCAGACGCACTCTCAAGAATCGATATTGGGTCTATCAAAACAATAAGTGATGCAAATGTCTACATGGTGACAACAAGGGGTCAAGCAAAAAGGCAAAATTCGAGTCAAACAAACAACAAAGGTATTGGTAACGAAAATTTAAATATAGTACGCAAACCAAAAGCGTATGAAATAACCAATTTTAGAGAGGCAAGGAAAATTCCATTAATCAAATTCGAACTCCGTGAACAAATCCCAGCAGCAACCTTAAGAAAAGGTAACATTTTATTGCGTAAATTTAACATCGACAATAGTATTTTAAATGATAAAATTGTTCTAAAACAGTTAATATCAAAGCTAGAAATTGAAGCTAAAAATTCTAACGTCGAAAAAATCCAAATATCTCTGAACGACGACTTGTTCAACTACGTGTTAGTCGAGGAATTTAAAAGTAACGCAGAAAAGTATCTAGATACATTAATAATTATAATAACCCCAAAAATTAAATTTGTTAGTAGTAAAGCTGAAAAGGAGAAATTATTGAAATTTTATCATAATGAACCCTTAACGGGAGGACACTCAGGTGTAACAAGAACATTAAATAAATTAAGGAATTACTGTTATTGGAAAAACATAACAAAAGACGTAATTAAATATGTTAAATCTTGCCTTCTTTGCCAGAAAAATAAATCTTTGCCAAAAAATATAGAACCTTTAAAAATAACACAAACGCCAAATAAAGCTTTCGATACCGTCATAATCGACACCATAGGACCTTTCATTCCATCAAATCATGGAAACGAATATGCTGTTACAGTCGTGTGCGATCTATCCAAATATTTGATAGCCATACCAGTTCCATCGAAAGATGCAAAAACGATAGCCAAAGCAATTTTCGAAAACCTAATCTTAACATACGGACCACCAAAGAAAATTTTAACGGATCAAGGTACGGAATATAAAAATGAGCTAATGGGTAACATGTGTCTATTACTCGGAATTAACCAGGAAACATCAACCGCATACCATCATGAAACGCTAGGGACTGTCGAAAGATCACATAGGACTTTCAATGAGTTTGTCAGAAGTTATCTAACAACAGAAAAAACTGATTGGGATGACTGGCTTAAGTATTTTTCATATTGCTTCAATACTACTCCATCCACTGTACACGGATATTGTCCGTTCGAATTAGTTTATGGTAAATTGCCAACGGCACTCCCATTCTTAGAACCAAATGTAGTAGAACCAATATACAATATAGACGCATATGAGAAAGAAATTAAGTTTAGACTTCAAACAGCACAAATACGAGCAAAAGCACTAATAGAGAAAGCCAAACTAAAGCAAAAGAGTTATTATGATGAAAATGTGAGAAGTAGCGTAATGCGAATTAACGACTTGGTCTTGTTAGAAAACAATGCAAGACATAAATTGGAATCTTTGTACACTGGTCCATTTAAAATAACTGATATTGATAAATATGGTAATTATACTTTAAAAATTTCAGACAATAAATCACAAAAGGTTCATAAAAACAGATTAAAGAAGTATAGTGAATAACAGTATTAATTACTGACAAGCGTCATACAAAAAAAAAAAAAAAAAAATTAAAATAAAAAAAAAAAAAAAAAAAAATAAAAATTTTTTTTTAAATCATGTGTATCAAAAAACTGTTTGGCAAACTCTTATTTTTTCCCATTTATAAATGCTTGCGCGCAAATAACCTGTACAAACTAATAAGTAAATCCCAAAAATAAAAAAATAAAAATTATATTATAAATTTTTTTTTTCTCTCTTTCAAAAATCAAAAAAAATATAACATATAATAACAAATTAATTCTTTCTATGAATTGTTTAATCAAAAGTCATTGATAGTTATGTATAATTTATAACTAAGAACTCATATATATATAAATCTGTATATGCGCGCGCATACATACATATATATATTAAAAAAAAAAAAAAAAAAAAAAAAAAAAAATATATATGTATATATTATATTTATATTATTATAATTTAAATTTTATTATTATTATTATATAAAAAAAAAAAAAAAAAATTATATACATACATTATATTATAATTTAAATTTTATTATTGTAATTTAAATTTTAAAAAGGGGGGAGGTGTAGTGCCATCACTGATAGCACCAATTCGGTGCTTTCGTTATGCAGCGCTGGTACTCACTCTCTCAATCTCTCTCTTCTTTAAATTTAGAGTTAAGAAGACAAGTACCAATAAATAAAAGAACAGTCGATTAGAAACCATCATAACAACTTGACTTCTTTATTGACTCATATAAATAAACGTATAACATATTGTACATATTGTGTTTGGCTTTCTCGACAACTAAACAAAATGGGTTACTCGCGTCAGAAAGTGCAATTATGCCTTTTACACAGTTGCAAGAGTTTACGTGAATACTTTTATCTATACTAGTGTTCGCCCAGTGGTTGAAAATCAACCATTAACGCACAGAGGTGGAGAATAGAATGAAAATATTTAAAGTTTGATGAATTTAAAACACAATTTAAAAACTATATTCAAATATACATATGTATAGACTCCAGGGTAAACCACTCTCTTAAACCACTTTCTTAACTACTAAATACGAATTTAAAATTTAATTTATCGGCATAAATAAGAATAGATTTTAAGCAAAATATTTAAAAAAAGTTGTTCACTTTTTGAACTAAATGTAATTAGATATTTGCTCCTAGTGCTTTCACTTCATATTCATTATTATTGCCCAAAACAAAAATATTCGTTTATTTTTTCATTGAACGCTTTTTCTCTAAAGCTTTGGACTCCCCATTAAAACCTTTGTTACAAATAATGTTTCTATTCCCTATTCTTTGAGAAAGACCCCATATGTATGTACGAATATGCTAGCCTAATAATATAAACATTCCATCATATTCCAACATTCCAGTATGTTCAGTAATTTAAAGCACAGAAAAATAATGAAAACAATGAACAAAAACAAAACGCACACAAAATAAACCAAAAATAAAAAACTTACTTTGTGCTGTAGGTGAATTTAACTTTAATCAAACTTATTAATAATTAAAAAAATATATTATTTTTAAGCATCTAAAGAAAAATAATACAGTGCCACTCGTTATTTAAATATCCAAATTTTATTAGTTTCAGCAATAATCGTTTCACTACATAGAAAGATGGAAATAAGAATAGAATGAACAAATAAAATACGTTTTTCCTTCTGAGTGTTTATGGAGTTGCCAAGCCAAATTGTTGTAATTTTTTTTTTAGCAAATTAAGAGAGAGAGAAATCATGGCTTTATGATTGGCTAATATTCTTACCTGTTTTTAACTATCTTAGACACAAAAATGTAGAAGAAAAAATACATTCTGCACTGCTCCTTTTGTCAATCTATCTAACAAAACAAAAATCAAGCGAATACGTTGAGTTTAAGTCAGTTAAAATGGTTCTTAACTTTTTTCACTTGCCTATTTATATATAGATATATAAAAATCAATTGCTGTTCGTTAGTCTCGCTAAAACGAGAGAACGGCTGAACGTATTTATCTAATCTTGGTCTTGAAATGTTCGTGGAGGTTTAGGGAAGGTTTAAAAGGTGAGAAAATTTCGAATAATTACCGGGTAAACCTTAAAAACAGTCCTCTTCTTTTTCCCATATAAAAGTGTTCTAAATAAAATGTAGAGTCAATTTGAACTTTATTGCTATTCAATAAAGTTCATATTAAATTATAGTCAGTCACTGTTGTGTAAGAAATTTAGGTGTGTTCCTAACTTCAAAGAGTCAATTTGAAGTTTATTACTGCTGTACAAAGTTCAAATTCAATCAGATCTATCAAAATAGTCTTCGCGTGCGCGCTGAAGGATTTAACGTCGAGTTCCGAAACTCAACAAAAGTGCTAATATCGCAAATGTGACCAAATTGTATAGTCACAAAATGTAATAGATCATTAATAGTACTGATTTTCAATTTGGTCGGCTTCGCGAAACTTAATTTTAGCTAATTTCAATTTTTAATCTATCAGATTTTTTTGTTTTATATAGATTGATAAATATTAAGTTTTGTCACAAATTGAATTTCTGAACGCAGCCATAATATTTGACATTAGATTTGACAACCAACAAATATGTCAATCCATTCTGTCGCACTTCAGAACACGGAAAAAAATATTACGATAATGTGTTACGATATCTATGAGTGCGGGCGAACTTTCTTTACTTTGGTGATCCTTTGTGATTGTGACATTCCAAGTAATGTGTTCTTTTTTTATATTTTGTGATAGCTGTAGAACAGAAACTGCATATATTTTCTGTTATCAGTTCTCCCATATCAGCCAATTTGTTGTAAATATTTACAAAAAATTGGGTTTTCGCTGGGAAACATATTAATTAAAAGTGGTAGAATGCTGTTGGTTTTACCAGATAAAATATTTTCAGGGGACGACATACTAAACCAAATTAAAATTTCATTGTCAACCGATTTTAATGAAATCTAGAACACAGATAGATCTGAATCTGTTATCTAAATTTTTAAAACTGTCACCAGGAGGGCTATATGCGGAAATTTCTGCCCCTCCGAAATCTTCCAAGCGATTATGATGAAATTTGAACATAGATAGATCTTCGATCACAAAGTCACATAGGCTATATACATATTTAAAACTAGGACTGGAAAGGCGATAGGGGGAGGGGGAATTTGTGCCCCCTCCCAAACGTTAAAACCGATTGTAATTAGAACAAAGATATATCTGCGTTTAAAAAGTCACATAGGCCGTGTACATTTTCAAAACTATGACCAGAAGGGTGATAGAGGGAAAAATCTGCCCCTCCAAAACGTTCAAACCGATTTTAATGAAATTTAGAACACAGATAGATCTGCTTCTAAAATGTCACATAGGCTATGTACATTTTTAAAACGTTCAAACCGATTTTAATTAAATTTAGAACATCTAAAAAGTCACATAGGCGCTGTACATTTTCTGAACTAGAACCAGGAGGGTGATAGGGAGAAATTTCCGCCCCTCCAAAACGTTCCAACCGATTTTAATGACCAGAAGGGCGATAGGGGGAGATTTCTGCCCTCCGAGACGTTCAAACCGATTTTAACAAAATTTAGAACATAGAGAGATCTGCATCTATAAACTTACATAGGCTTTGTACATTTTGAAAACTAGAACCAGGATAGTGAAAGAGGGAAAATTTGTGTCTCTGAAATAATTAAACCGATTTTACTGAAATTCAGAACATAGATCTGCGTCTAGAAAGTCACAAAATGACCATAGATATTTTCTAAAGTGAGACCACGAGAAAGTACGGGGCCAATTTCTGAGTCTCAACTCGATATTAGTGAAATTTCAAATATAGATCAACTAAAAACGTTTCTTGGCACAATTGTGCTGAGCGCATCCACATGTCTTCTTACCCTCTTTAATTTAGTCGTCGATGAGACAGCGACGAATGCATAGCAGGCAGACGCCTACATATTTTTCTATATTTTTTTCAAGAATATTTGTCCACCAAACATACGTGTTTCATTTCAAATTGATGATGATATGCGAAAAATATTTTGCTATAAATAATGCATTTGGTAACATACAATGCCTTTTATGTTATCAAAGCTTTTAGGAAAAAAAAGGAATATGTCATTAAAAGACATTATGATGCTTTTCATAATGGTAAGGAAATGGAAAACATTTTAAATAAAAATAAAAACAATATTTTTAATATGTTTCTCATCTGAGAATGATCTTCCATGCCGACAAATATCAAAGCTTATTAAGTTTGATACATCCAACCCAAATTTTTATTTGGTGAATTTTCACCGTTGTGCTCCACCAAGCAACCATTCTTTTTTTTATTTATTTTTTCTTGAATGGAAAACATGATAAATTGTTGTCCTTTCTTTTTTAATTTTTTTCATTTGACTGTTTACTTAGAAAAAGTTTTATTTTCAATTAATAATTTTACTTAATCAACGGTTTTTTTTCAAGATATAAAATATCTCTTCTCATGTATAAATATATAATGCACCATTATCTTTCAAACGCTTGGTTTGTGTTTGGTGGGTAGCTCGCAACCTCAACACATACACAATTTATATACACATTGAGAGCGCCCACCACTGATATAGATACCCATTCGTTTAGAAGGAGACATACTCTATGTAACTTCTCGAAAGTAAGACGAGCAAGAGGCCAGGGGATGACTCCTGCTCCTCCGAAACGTTGAAAATGATTTTAATTAAATTTAAAGCATAGAAGAAGACATAGTCCATGTATTTAATTTCTGCTCGTCCGACAAAAAAATCGATGTAAATGAAATTTAAAAGACGATGGGAGTAAATTTTAAAGTCGATCGGGGTAGCGAAGCACACCGGGTGTAGCTAGTTATTTAATATATTATTATTAAAACTGTGAAAAATATTGCTTATTATTATCAAATATATTGAAATTAATAAAGAAAAGGAGAAAATACATGGTTTGGAAACACATTTTCATTGACAATATTAACAAAACTTAGTAGACAATTTCGGGATTGACTGAATCCCGAAAATCCCGGGATTTCGGGATTGGCATCCCTGATAAAAACTGAGCTTTGGTACCTTTTTTGAATGTCTTCTAAATTATTGACCGTAGGAAAAGCTTTTTGGCGCATGCTTTTCTTCTAGACAAAATCTCGAATATATTTTGGTCCTTTTTGAAAATTCGCTTTTATAAGGGTTAAAACCGTACCCGTTTTCGGTACTTTTTTTAATGATAAGGTACATATGATATATCGAAACATAACCGCACAAAAAGCTTAAGAAACAAAAACAAAACTTTACAGGAGAAGGGTTTTTTCAATTATCTTCGCTGTTATTTCAGTTAGTTCATTGAATTTTGGTATTGAAGTGTTATTATGCTAAATATAAGTAACGCAATGAATTTTAAGGAAATATTACCATAATAACGGTATTTTTTGTTGCTTAAGCTTTTTTTTCTGTCTCCCTGACGACTTACAGTGAGACAGCCCTATAGTAACCGCGGCAAAAAATGTTTTTTTTTTTTTATTAACAGATATATGAGTAACAATTCCCTGAAATTTCAGCCTCATAACTTCATTACTTTTTGGTCTAGAGCAAGTCAAAGTTGAGGTATGCCAAGGCGCTTGAAATATGTTAGTTCAATATGTAATATTCAAAAGGTTATTAATTTATTAATTTTAATTTAAAGTATTTTGTTAATTAATTTAGTTGTTGAAGAAATTTAAAAAAAAACACAAACAAAAAATTTCTTAACAACAGAATTGTGGTGTAAAAATTTAACATTTTGCATTTTCAATGGACTAGGAAATATAGAGCAGCCCCTCGCCCTAGGTGCAGACTTATATCAAATGAAAGTTTGAAGTCTCAGCTTTCATTTGAAGTAAAGGAGATATAGCAAAAGTTTGCAAAAGTAATTTAAACATACAAAATACTACAAAAAATACGCAACGCGCACATTCTGTCGCTATACGTATGTTAGCATGTTTACTTTACTTTTATTTTTTTTAATTATTAATTATTTTTTTGTTAAACAACATAATAAACATTATTATTAAAAAATTATTGGCAGAATAAAAAAAAATTTTTCTTTTTTATTTCATTTCAATGGCGTAATAGTGGGAGTGTTGTTGTAATTTTTGCATGCAACATTACAGTAAATATCAAATTTGAAGGTTGAATTTTTTTTTTAACTGGAATTGTCTCAAAAATAACCTGTGCAAAATTTCAAAGCTCTTCAATGACTCCTTGTATTTAATGCCGGTGTTGTCTCACTGTGCGACCTCCTGTAAATATTTTTGTGTTGGTTAAGGAAAAAAATTTTTTTAAGAAAAAGTATATATCATTTTTTTACGTAAAATTGTCTCCAAATTGCTTAATTATGGTCTTCTTGATCGGGTGCAGGTAGTGAATCTTGTACAGACTTATCACTTTTCAAAGTAAAGAGTTCGCCACTAAATTTGTTGTGTATAGTTATCCGACGGAAATATTTTCATATCTATACGTTTTTGAAGATATTTTTAATAAATAACTTTGTATCTGAATTGGCGACTATTTCACTTTATCTTCTGGATTGCGTTATAAAATTTAAATCATAATAAATTGTTTCACATTTATTCAAATAACCATATTTCGGACTTATAGGTAGATGATTTTTTCCGGTTGGGAAACATAGCTTTTAAAATCATGGTAACTTACATCAATACAATCATATATTTTTGGATTAGTTGTAGAGTTGAATAATGGGCTTTATCGTCATTCGCGTATTTTGACTTCGACTACAACAATTCGGTTCTTAATTCAAAACCACTGTATTTATTTATTTTTATTTTTTTAGAAAGAATCCTAATGATTTATTTGTAATTTTACAAAATATATACAAGTATGTAAGCAGATTTTTTAATTTGAAAATATGTCTTCCTCTATCGTCTATATTTGTTTTTTTTTCATATATATATTTATTTATTGTATCTTCAAAAATCTTAAATCTAAATATAATTTTTACGCCCGACCAGTATCGGACATAAGCTTAGTGATAGTTATAAATAATACATAAGTAGTGATAATCAACAAGGAAAAAAAAGAAGTATTTGCAAGCAGTCCCATCTGGAGTGTTGAGTATCAGAGCCCTTGTGTCCCTCTTTTTTAGGCGAATGTGTCCAGTAAAGTTCAAAATATTACGGGCAAGCGGATTAGGATGTGACTCAAGTTTAGTTAAATATTTGCCTGCGTATTTTGCAATTTCTTCAGTCACTAGTGGCATATTTAAATCACGATGTATATTTGAATTTTTAATGTACAATGGAGCCGATGCTATCAAACGTAAAATTTTGTTTTGCCTTTGTTGGATTTTCTCAATATTTGAAGCTGAAGCAGTGCCCCATAGCTGAACTCCGTAGCACCATATTGGCTTCAAAAGCGACTTGTATATCAAAAGTTTGCAGTCTAGGCTGAGTGTTGAATTTCTGCCAATTAACCAATATATTTTAGTTAATTTAAGTTTCATTTGGGTTAACTTGGAGTCAATATGATACTTCCATGTAAGCCCTCGATCAAGGTGTATACCAAGGTATTTCAGTTTAGAATGTTGAGGAATATTTTGATTGTTGATTCGAATGGGAGAACAAGTATCTGTTCTTAACGTAAACGTTATATGGGCACACTTTTGCTCATTTACTTTAATTCTCCATAAGTTCAACCATATTTCAAGCTGGGTAATGTGTTCTTGGAGATGGCGGTATGCCTCATCAAGGTTTTTGTGCATACTCATGCAGGCTGTATCATCGGCAAATGTAGAAGTGTGGATGTTATTGCTCACATGCTTATCACAAGTATATATTAAATACAAAACTGGCCCCAGAATACTACCTTGTGGCACACCGGAAAATATAGATTCAGGCACACGCGTGAACTCTCCTTCCACAACAGTGAACTTTCTATCAATAATATAACTTTTCAAAAGCTTTTGTATGCTTATTGGTAGGTATGTCTTCAATTTTAAAACTAGGCCTTCGTGCCATACTTTATCAAATGCCTGAGAAACATCAATAAAGAGAGCAGAACAAGACTTCTTTTCCTCCAATGTTCTTCTTACAACTTGAACCAATCTATGAGTTTGTTCAATGGTGCTATGCTGACTTTTAAAGCCAAATTGATGGTCCGGGATGCACCCATTATCAGCTAAAATTTTGGACAATTTATTCATGAGCAGCTTTTCGAAAAGCTTTGAAATTTTTAAAAGTAAGCTTATAGGCCTATATGACTCAGCTTTGGTAAGATCTTTGCCTGGCCTTGGAACCATTTTAATCTTGGCAAGTTTCCAGTTATGTGGAAAATACTGCATTCGTAAAATGGCATTAAAAATAAATAGCAAAATTCTTATTGCAATATGAGGCAAATTCATCATGCCATCAATACCCGGAGCTTTCTTCGGGTCGAGTTCAACAATTATTTTTTGTAGTTCACGCATCTTAAACCTTAAGGGACGAGGGGGTAGAGATACTACACTCGGTAATCCGGCAGCACCGGTACATGAATTGGGAGTAAATACAGATTTTAAATGCTCAGAAAATATGTTACCTTTCTCACTATCGCTTCTTGCCCAGCCTCCAGTCGAAGTACGCAGTGGTGATTTAAGATCAACGGGTCTTTTAAGATTTCTAGTAGTGCGCCATAAAGAGTAATTAGATGTTGACGTTACATCAAGACCTTCTAAGTACTTTTCCAGTAATGCAGTCTTTTCCGACGATAGCAGCTCTTTGAGTCGTTTAGTACATTCTTTAAGTCTGATTTTATTTAGGGGTGATCTGTGTTGTTACCATTCTCTTCTAGCTCTCCTTTTTTCACATACAAGACGTTCAATTTCCGTAGAATAAATTCTATCAAAGCCAGTCTGCGGATAGGAGGTAGTTCAGCAGCCTGTTAATTATTTTCGCTAAGATTGGCAATATTAAATTCAATATCATAGATGATCTTAGCTGAATGTTTTCTACGCAGTGACTACTAACATATTTTTTGAATCCTAGCCAGTTGACCCTATTATGAGTTAGTTAAATCACTCCTTAGTGGGTTGAAAATTGTAACTATTGTGGGAGAGTGGTCGGAGGACAGATCTAGAGACCCCTCTACGTGAATAAAGTCCCTATAAATATTTTTCGTGACGCCAAACTCTATAACATCTGGAAATTGTATTAAACAACGCTCTACCTCTAGGTGTAACAAGCCGCGAGCCCCAGTACGTATGTTTTGCATTGTAGTCACCAGCTGCAACGAAGCAAGAACCAAGCGATTTGTAGATCTTCTCATACTGATCTTCGGTAACTGAAAATCTGGCAGCTGAGTGAATTGATGATATCTGTTGTGGTTAAGTGACAACCTCACTACCAGAATTAATAACAGTATTCCTTATTTACTTCTTATTATCTCTTCTCTTATTCTTTACACACACATCCATATATTTTTATATACATAGTATAAGTACATACTTTATAACGTTTTTGATTTTTCTAGTTGTGCATTCAATTAGTAACTTTTGGAGAATAAAGATTGAATTAGTTAAGACCTGGCTGACTTTACATTTATTTACCGCGAGTAGGAACACAACAGTGGCGACGAGGTCTAATTAAAATTAAAACCCACATAAAATATATGTAAATAAACTTAGTAAAATTATCGTAAGTTCTAGCAACACGCAGTGTAATGGATCCGACGCTTACCAAAATTCTTGCTCAACAGCAAGAAGCACTTCAGCTGCAGCAGGCTCAAATGGAGCAACAGCAGAAGTTAATGGAAAAGCTAGTAGCACTGTCTATTAACTCACCGTCGGTAGATGGTCCGGCAATAAGCACTGACAACATCATGACAATGTTATCTAAAAATATAAAGGATTTTTCCTACAACGCTGATTCTGGTCAAACCTTCGAGGTTTGGTTCGCTCGTTATGAACATCTTTTTGGTGAAGATGCAGAAAAATTAAACGATGCTGAGAAAGTGAGGTTAGTTTTGCGAAAATTAGAGCCCGATGTATTTGACAAGTACGCAGATTACATTTTGCCCAAAGTGCCTCGTGAATTAGATTTCAAGACTACAGTTTCTACTTTGAAAACTATCTTCGGAAGAAAGATATCCCTTTTTAGTGCATGCATGAATTGCTTACAGTTAACTAAAAGTTCTAGTATGGACTACGTTACATATGGTGCAATGGTTAATCGAAATTGTGATAACTTTGAGTTTGGTAAATTAAAAGATAACCATTTTAAGTGTTTAATGTTTCTTCGCGGTCTACAGAATGTAGAAGATGCTGAAATGAGAGCACGTCTTCTCAGTTTTCTGGAAGGAGACGCAGAGGGAAAATTCACAATTGACAAAATGGTTACCGAAGTGTACAGAGTAATTAGTTTAAAAAAAGATGCCGCCGTTGTTGAACAAAGTGTACATGCAATTAAATCGAAAGATAAAAGCAAAATAACGGAAAAATATAATGAAAAAAAGGTTAGTACAATGGAAAAACCGAAAAAGCCTTGCTGGCAATGTGGTGCGATGCACTTCGTAAAACATTGTTCATTCACTAAGCATTTATGTGAACAATGTGGAGTGGTCGGACACAGAGAGGGCTATTGTCCAAATTTCATGCCACATAGCAAACAACAGAGTAAAAAGAAAAACAAAAAATTTAATAATCGTATATTTCAACCAAATTTACATGCCGTAAACAGTGTATCGGCAAACAGAAAACACATTACGTTGAAAATTAATGGTGTAACGCAACGTTTGCAGTTTGACACGGGCGCAGACGTATCCATAATATCAAAGACGATGTGGTCGAAAATAAATAAACCTAACCTTAATCAGCCATCACAAACACCCAGAGACGCTTCGGGTAACGTGCTTAAACTAATTGGTCAGTGTGAAGCAGAGGTGATGTTTAAAGATAAAGTAGTAACATCAATTTTTTTTTAACAACCCACTCGCACTTAAATATTATGGGTGCTGACCTAATGGACCAGTTAGGTATTTGGAGCTACCCAATTGAATCGATTTGCAACAACATTACCGTCCCAGAAATTCAGCAAATTAAGAATAAATTTCCAAAAGTTTCGCCAGTCAGCCCGGTCATTGTTGTGCCTTTAAGATGAATCTTAAAGTAAAAACTGATTCCAAACCGGTATTTAAACCTAAAAGACCGGTGGCATATGCAGCACTACAACAAGTTGATGAAGAACTTCATCGCCTGGAACAGGCTAATATCATAACACCTGTTAATTATTCCCGATGGGCTGCACCCATAGTTGTTGTAAAAAGGGCAAATGGGAAAATTCGTTTATGCGGTGACTACTCAACCGGCCTGAACGATTGCATGGAAACGCACACCTATCCCCTACCATTGCCGGATGATATTTTTGTGAACTTCAACAATTGCAAAGTTTTCACGCGTATCGACTTAACTGATGCATACATGCAAATTGAGGTTGATGACGCGACGAAAGAAATACTCACCATTAATACACATAGAGGCTTGTTCACCTTCAATCGCCTTGCACCGGGAGTAAAATCTGCACCTGGAGCATTCCAACAGGCAATAGATACAATTCTATCTGGCATTCAATATGCCTATCCGTACCTTGATGACGTCATCATAGCAACGCCGTCAATCGAACTGAACAGAAAAGCAGTTAACGAAGTGTTTCGTCGTTTTGAAAGGTATAATCTTACTGTAAATTTCGATAAATGTAGTTTTTTCTCCCGCAGTTGTACCTATCTTGGTTACAAGGTCGATGGGACCGGCGTGAAACCAGACTCCGGAAAGATTTCGGAAATTTTAAAAATGCCAGCTCCTACAAATATCACAGAGCTGCGGTCATTTCTGGTGCAGAATTACTATGGAAAATTTATCCGCGAAATGCGACAGCTGAGAGCGCCATTAGACGCACTATTAAAACGTGACTGCGAATGGAAGTGGACTAAGGCGTGTCATGAATCTTTTCAAAAATTTAAAAATATTTTGTCTTTCGACTTAATGCTGACTCATACAACCCATTACTCCCAATCAAAGTTGCTGCAGATGCCTCCAATGTAGGTATTGGTGCCTACATTGCCCACGAATATCCAGACGGGCGTGAAAAAGCCGTATATCACGTTTCCCGTTCATTAACGCCGGCAGAGAAAAACTATTCGCAAATAGAAAAAGAAGCTCTGGCGCTTGTATTTGCTGTGAAAAAATTTTACAAAATGTTATACGGTCGTCGTTTCAAATTAGAAACTGATCACAAGCCCCTACTGGCCATATTTGGCAGTAAAAAGGGTATAGCAACACACACAGCAAGCCGATTACAGCGCTGGGCATTAGTCTTAATGTCCTACGACTTCAGTTTAAGTTACGTACCAACACAACAATTCGGGTGCGCAGACATATTGTCACGGCTTATTAACATAAACCAAAAGCTTGAAGAGGACGTAGTAATAGCCTGTGCAACACTCGAAGCGGACGTAAAGTATTTGGCACACAATAACATCAATGCATTGCCCATCACATATAGCATGGTTCGTTCTGAAACTCAACAAGATGTCGTTTTACAAAATATTATGAAGTATATTAAAAGTTCGTGGCCGAACAAGAAATCACCAGAAGAAATGCTGTTTTATTTTCGTAAAGACGGGCTATGTGTCATGGATGGCTGCCTGCTATATCAACAAAGAATTGTAATACCAACAACTCTACGTCAGAGAGTACTTCATCAGTTGCATAAGGGTCACCAAGGTATAGTTCGTACAAAAGCTCTGGCGCGAAGCTACGTCTATTGGCCCCACATTGACAAAGACGTCGAAAGATTAGTCCAGCAATGCGTTTCGTGTGCTTCCACAGCAAAATCTCCACCAAGAATGGAACTTTACCCCTGGCTTACAGCTCAAAGGCCAATGGAACGTATATACATTGACCTTGCAGGGCCAGTGGATCAAAAAACGTATCTTTTAATAGTGGATTCATTTTCTAAGTGGCCAGAAGCTTATCAATTGAAGTCAATAACATCAGCAGCGGTAATTGATTGCTTAATGGATTTTTTCTCACATTTTGGATGGCCAGAAATATTGGTAAGCGATAATGGAACACAGTTCACCTCGCAAATTTTTGTTAATTTCTGCAAAGAACGTGGAATCGAACACATTCGTACTGCACCATTTCATCCACAATCCAATGGGCAAGTGGAACGTTTTGTGGATACCTTTAAGCGTGCCATTAAGAAACACAACTCGTCTGATTTAATTAATGGTATTCATGATTTTTTACACTATTATAGAGCTACAAACAACAGCGCAATCGGCAATAAATCACTATCAGAACTCTTTTTGGGGAGGAAGGTGAGAATCAACATGGACTTATTGTTGAAACCAAAACAGGTGTCGAATTGTAGAAACACAAAAATGGCAACACAATATAATCAAAAATACAGCGCAAAAAACCGACAGTTTGAAGTTGGAAGTAATTTTTATGCGAAGGTGTATAAGCTTAATAAGTATTTCTGGGCACCCGCTATAATAAAACAAGGTATCGGCAACGTTAATTATATAGTAGAGATCGTAACTTTTCCATATTTCAAATCTATGAAGTCTCACGCAAACCAATTGCGACATCGTTGCAGTAACTCTACAGATAATAACTCATGGTTAGATATTTTTGATAGCCATTCACAAAATAACGAGAATTTTCAAGACGAACCCGATTTAAGCTCTAATTCTACTCCTTCGACCAAAGTTTCGGAACTCCGTAACTCATCAGCAACAATTTCAGATCTTAATACACCCGTACAAGAATCGAGCGAACAGCTTAACAACCATCCAAATCATTGCGAGCTGGAAGAACCTTTAGTTCGTCGATCCCAACGTAATAAAAAAGAGCCGAACGGGTTAAGAGATTATGCTACTTAAAAAGGGGAGATGTTGGGGTTAAGTGACAACCTCACTACCAGAATTAATAACAGTATTCCTTATTTACTTCTTATTATCTCTTCTCTTATTCTTTACACACACATCCATATATTTTTATATACATAGTATAGTACATACTTTATAACGTTTTTGATTTTTCTAGTTGTGCATTCAATTAGTAACTTTTGGAGAATAAAGATTGAATTAGTTAAGACCTGGCTGACTTTACATTTATTTACCGCGAGTAGGAACACAACAATATCACAAAATTCGCACAAAAATTTTCTACGAAAATATTCGTTGCTTGCATATATTCTTCACTAACGTTCTCAAGGATATAGTGCTTGAGTCTTGACTTAATTAGAACTGCTGATCCACCGCATGCTCTCCCTATACTCTATATGATTCAAAAGACCTCTCGGGTCTCGAGTGTAACCATTTATTTTAAAGCAGCTTCTCGAAGTCAAGTGAGTCTCAGAGACCAACATTATATCAATATTTTTTTCCGTGAGGAAGTGCTCAAATTCATTTTTATGTTGGCGAATGCCGTTTGCGTTCCAGAAACATAGCTTTAACGTGTTCATGGCTTGTTAACTAATGCTTGAAGCAGAGTATTCTGCATTCTCAGCATTTCTTGTATCATGGTAGTCATATTTGTTGTAAAATTGTGTATAGTTTGCACCAGGTTTTCAATAGTAGCTTCAAGGCGATTAAAATTAAAGCCTGAGTTTGTATTTGTTGAAGTATTTGGCCGTGAAACATTTTGTGTGGAAATAGAGCTTGTCTTAGCAGCATCGCCATACGATACACGTGAATTAACTGGTTGGCTCACTTGGGCAAGATTGGCGGAGTAAGCGTTTGCTGTTTGTGCTGGAGCTACTTTAGGTTTTTGCCCCATTGTCTTTTTAACGAAAGAATATACAGGACATCCTCTATAATTAGCGGTGTGATTACCTCCACAATTGCTGCATTTTTTTTCTGCTTGATCTTTTGGTTTAGTACAACTAGCAGTACCATGCAATTCACCGCAAATAACAAAAACTGTGTGTGGCCATATTCTTGGCAATTATGGCACTGTACGGAACCTGAACGCTTACGTGGCTCTTCAACTGTGATTTTTCGGTAAAAGAGGTATTTTAGACTATAAATTGTGTGCGTCTCGTTTTATTCAATTGTACATATATCATTCGGCTCAAGTTCAACACGAAATAAAGGCTGGGGAATCTTCTCTCTATTGATTATATTGGTAACATTTTTTACCTTAAATCCTTGGTCGATAAGTCCACATTTTACTTCTTCGGGCTCAACATATGAATCTATGACCTTTAATACTATCTGTAGGCCCTTATCACTCTTAAGTGGGTAAGTGTAAAAATTTGTTCTATTTTTTTCAAACTCACTAACAATTTTTCGGAAATCTTTTTCATCATATATTTGGATTTTGGTTTAATCAATATTATCTCCTTTAATTGGAATGATGTGAAAAGTATTTTCACCAATGGTCGACAGAAGTTTTTTTAGAAGCGCGTTAGAATTTTTTTCCCTCAGATAAATAGGTGGTGGCTTAAAAGACTTTTGCGATGATTCAGCGGGCTTGTCGTTTTTGTCTTGCAATAACGAAAAACGATTTTGACGATTGATAGAAGATGCGCTGTTATCCCTAGACATCTTTGGGGCAGATCCAATTTTAGTAGAACTTGGGCTTCGCCCGCGCTTTAAAACATTTATATATTTGTTCATTCCTACTTGTACCTTTGGTTTTGAACTACTGTTATCTGTGTTGATAACTTAGTTAAGTGATGAACGCGAGCCCGAAGCGTATAATATCGCTGACCTAAATGAAGAAGTACTAGGCAATTGTAATGTTAACGATTCACTAGTTGGCATTGGAGAAAGCGAAGTTGATCGCTGACGAAAAAGTGGATTTTCCGTTAGAAAAAGGCTATCATTTGATTTTGTATTTTTAATGTTTTCATTAAGAGTTTCAGAACTCACAGTAAAATAGGCATTCCTGCCGTTAGAACTCACTTCACAATTTTTTTCCTTTGAGGTACTCATATAGAGTATTCCTATACTTTGTTTGTGTTTGCTTGCGGTTGTTTTGTTTTTGTTGTCTCTTGGTATGTAAAAAAATATTAGTAAAGCCAATAAGCTTATTTATCAAGGTGAATATATATTCTTAGATTAGGGTTTCTTAGATTTTCAGTTGTAACTTCTTTGTTTCCAAACGGATTTCTTTTAACTTTTCGTTGGTGAAAAGAATCGAATATTATCTTTCAATAAAGATATAGTTTTTGTAAATCGACTAAGAAATGGCTAAGTTACAGTCGTTGAAGTGTACAAAAAATCCATTAAAAAGTATTCTTTTGTAACTCATAAGCAACTTATAGCCTGAGGAAAACAAAAGAATACTTTTTTAATTGGTTTTTTGTACACTTCAACGACTGTAACTTAGCCATTTCTTAGTCGATTTACAAAAAATATATCTTTATTGAAAGATAATATTCGAGCCTTTTAACCAACGAAAAGTTAAAAGAAATCCATTGGGAAACAAAGAAGTTACAACTGTTTAAAACTGAAAAGCTAAGAAACCCCGTTTTTCACTACATTTACCGTTATAAAATCACTTTATGAAGTGACCTAAAAAAACCAACGGTATTTTCGTCATCCATGGACTCCAACAAAATAGAATTGGTACATTAGAATCCCTGAATATTTTTTTTCTCAACTTTTGTAGCACAGTGTATTTATTACGAATATTTTTTTGTATGATTTTTGATTTTGTTGTTTTTTTTTATTTTTGTTTCGTATGTATGTAAAAAAAAATCCGCTATTACGTCTGTTCACTACGAAGGTTCAACTAGAACTTCGTCTATATTTGTGTGTAGTTTTGTTGAGATATATTCAATGGATCACGAACTGTAGGATAAATTCCAAATACATAACAAAGCCTATAATAAACTGTTTTGTGATGTTTTCATCCTTATATTATGAAATGATACATATTTGGTCCAAATGTAAGAAAATAATGAAAAGCGATTATAATTACCGCTATCCAATTTTTAGCTAGAGCCGTTGATAAAAACCCTTTACAAATAACTTAGTTATACCTCATTAATGGATCATGAGAGGTCCTAGTGAGAGCAAAATATTTCATAGGTAAAATAAACGATAAATGTGGTTAATTTTACGAAAATATTCGTTGTATTTACGGTACGAAATGCTGCGTACATAGTAGAAATAATATTTCCTTATTTTACGAAATACTTTTTGTCTGTAAATCAGGGTAGGAAGAGTGCTCGAATTAATTTCTTTCGCAAACGAATTTAATTCGAACGAATTTTATTTTCCATATTGTAAAGAATTATTCTTTTTAATTCGCAAATTTTATAAATAAAAAAAACCCAAGAATGCAAAATAAAATTCCTCTCGCAAATTTAAAAATAAAATTCGCAAACGAAAAGAAAATAGAATTCGCGATTAAATTAAAAATACAAATAATCCAAAGCAATGACTTTAAATTTTTTAAAGGAGATTTTATTATTAACGACTATAGCTATAGAGCTGAAATTTGGTGTGTAGATTCCTCTTCCGATGTGTATATCCACTAAGAAGGGATTTTTGGAAATTCAAACGGGAAAGGCTAAAAAAGGGTAAAAATGGGTAAAATTGGTATCTTTATATCTCGGAATCTACATTAGATAGACTAAAAATTCTAAAAGCATACGAATGCTGGTAAAAAATAAGCCGACACGTATTTGGTACTTTTCCAATATGTGTACTTTTAGGGGTAAAAAGGGGTAAAAACTGAATGTTGGTACCTTTTTTGCACTCGACATATCTTCAAAATTATTTAACGTAGCAGAAAGCTTTTTGGTGCGTTTCTTTCTTCTGGACAGAATCTTGAATGGGTTTGACACTTTCCGAAAATTTGCTCTTAAAAGGGGTAAAATTTTACCCGTTTTCGGTACCTTTACGTTAATGATAATGTACACATATACATACATGTAAAAATAATTTACTATGTTTTCTTACCGGTCAGTGGAAGCTGGGACAATAAAATTTCTGTTATTTTGAACTGCTCAAAAAGTGCCAAGGGGGTGAAAACGGGTAAAAACGGGTAAAATTGGTATCTTTATATCTCGGAAACTACATTAGATAGACTAAAAATTTAAAAAGCATACGAATGCTGCTAAAAAATAAGCCTTTTTAGAAAAAATACTTTTTTGAAAAAGTTCTTTTTGGAAAAAGTACTTTTTAGAAAGAGGCGCTTTGTGGCAAAAATACTTTTTAGAAAAAGGTACTTTTTAAGAAAACTACTTTTTTGAAAAAGGTACTTTTTAGAAAAAGGTACTTTTTAGAAAAAGGTACTTTTTAGAATAAGGTACTTTTTGGCAAAAGCACTTTTTAGAAAAAGGTACGTTTTAGTAAAATGCGCTTTGTGGGAAAAATACTTTTTAGAAAAATGTGCTTTTTGGGAAAAGTGCTTTTTAGAAAAAGGTACTTTTTAGAAAAAGTGCTTTTTAGAAAAAGCCGCTTTGTGAGAAAAATACTTTCTAGAAAAAGGTACTTTTTGGGAAAAGCACTTTTTACAAAAAGGTACTTTTTAGTAAAAGGCGCTTTGTGGGAAAAATACTTTCTAGAAAAAGGTACTTTTTGGAAAAAGTTCTTTTTAGAAAAAGGTACTTTTTGGAAAAAGGTACTGTTTAGAAAAAGGTACTTTTTGGAAAAAGGTACTATTTAGAAAAAGGTACTTTTTAGAAAAAGGTACTTTTTTGAAAAAGGTACTTTTCTAAGAAAGTACTTTTCCGAAAAAGTACCTTTTTCTAAAAAGTACATTTTTCTAAAAAGTACTTTTCCCAAAAAGTACCTTTTTCTAAAAAGTATTTTTCCGACAAAGCGCCTTTTTCTAAAAAGGACTTTTCCCAAAAAGTACCTTTTTCTAAAAAGTACTTTTCCCAAAAAGTACCTTTTTCTAAAAAGTATTTTTCCCACACAGCGCCTTTTTCTAAAAAGTAATTTTCCCAAAAAGTACCTTTTTCTAAAAAGTACTTTTCCCAAAAAGTACCTTTTTCTAAAAAGTACCTTTTTCTAAAAAGTACTTTTTTCAAAAGTACCTTTTTCTAAAAAGTATTTTCCCACAAAGCGCCTTTTACTAAAAAGTACCTTTTTTTAAAAAGTGCTTTTCCCAAAAAGTACCTTTTTCTAGAAAGTATTTTTCTCACAAAGCGGCTTTTTCTAAAAAGCACTTTTTCTAAAAAGTACCTTTTTCTAAAAAGCACTTTTCCCAAAAAGCAAATTTTTCTAAAAAGTATTTTCCCACAAAGCGGATTTTACTAAAAGTACCTTTTTCTAAAAAGTGCTTTTCCCAAAAAGTACCTTTTTCTAGAAAGTATTTTTCCCACAAAGCGGCTTTTTCTAAAAAGTGCTTTTGCCAAAAAGTACCTTATTCTAAAAAGTACCTTTTTCAAAAACGTAGTTTTCTCAAAAAGTACCTTTTTCTAAAAAGTATTTTTGCCACAAAGCGCCTCTTTCTAAAAAGTACTTTTTCCAAAAAGAACTTTTTCCAAAAAGTATTTTTTCTAAAAAGGCTTATTTTTTAGCAGCATTCGTATGCGTTTTAAATTTTTAGTCTATCTAATGTAGTTTCCGAGATATAAAGATACCAATTTTACCCGTTTTTACCCCCTTGGCACTTTTTGAGCAGTTCAAAATAACAGAAATTTTATTGTCCCAGCTTCCACTGACCGGTAAGAAAACATAGTAAATTATTTTTACATGTATGTATATGTGTACATTATCATTAACGTAAAGGTACCGAAAACGGGTAAAATTTTACCCCTTTTAAGTGCAAATTTTCGGAAAGTGTCAAACCCATTCAAGATTCTGTACAGAAGAAAGGAACGCACCAAAAAGCTTTCTGCTACGTTAAATAATTTTGAAGATATGTCGAGTGCAAAAAAGGTACCAACATTCAGTTTTTACCCCCTTTTTACCCCTAAAAGTACACATATTGGAAAAGTACCAAATACGTGTCGGCTTATTTTTTACCAGCATTCGTATGCTTTTAGAATTTTTAGTCTATCTAATGTAGATTCCGAGATATAAAGATACCAATTTTACCCTTTTTTACCCCTTTTTACCCTTTTCGCGTTTGAATTTCCAAAAATCCCTTCTTAGTGGATATACACATCGAAAGAGGAATCTACACACCAAATTTCAGCTCTATAGCTATAGTGGTTTGGGCTAGGCAATGATATGTCAAAAATAACTCAATTTGCTGCCTAACAAATTTTATAAGAATTATTCTTTTGCATTCGTTCCTTAGAATTATAAAATAAAATTCGGAAAAGAATTTTATTTTAAATTCTTGGTTTTTTCGTTCTCCTCGCAAACGAATTAAATTAGCTTTTGTTGATTTAATTCGTTTGCGAGGAGAACGAAAAAAAACAAGAATTTAAAATAGAATTCTTTTCCGAATTTTATTTTTAAAATTCCGAAAACAAATTTTAAAACGAACGAAAAAAATAAAATAGCATTTGCGAGCAGAATTTTTTCCTACTCTGCTGTAAATAACAAAATTTTGTATTTTTACAAATTATTTTTCGTAAATTTACGAAAAACAATGTTTATATTGTGGTGAGTGACAGCACTAATGCTAAAAAAGTACCTTTTTGTACTACGCTGAAATGCAAACAGCTTAAGTTTGATTATTACCCGTCCAGCTCTCGTTTCAAATAGACTCGTTTTTTCCTTTTCTTTTCAATAAAACTTTTTGTGTAAAATATAAGTAATCTGTAATTCTAAAAATAAATAAATTGAATTTTGTAATTACATAATTGACTATTAATACGAACACCCCTACAAAGTGGTGACCCCGTCGATTGGTTAAAGAATATTTCAGGATGCAAGACAATATTGGTGGCAGCACGCAGCAAGGCCCGACGCCGAGCACATCAAGTACCGAGCCAACAACCGTTAATCGTGTAGCTGTAAAGGTTCCACCCTTTTGGCCCGATCACGCTGAAATTTGGCTGGCGCAGGTAGAAGCACAATTTGCTGTTGCCGGCATAAGTGGTGACACATCGAAGTTTAATACAGTCATCGCCGCAATAGAATCGAATGTTCTCGTGCAAATATCAGACGCTATTTTAAATCCACCGGAGACCGATAAATACACAAATCTTAGAAAGTGCATAATAGAACGCTATTGTGAGAGCGAACAAAAAAAGACGCAAAAATTACTATCGGAAATTGATTTGGGAGACAAGCGACCGACACAACTCTTAAATGTGTTAAGCACATTGTCAAAGGACAAGGTAACAACTGATTTTTTGAAAACGCTATGGTTGCAGCGTTTGCCAGCGCAAGTCAGAGCAATCTTACAAGCGTCAGATGCTAATCTGACCGAGTTAGCGAAGTTGGCAGACAAAATTATGGAGGTGGGAGAGTTTCAGCATTTATCTGTGGTATCTACAATGCCACAAACTTCTAAAAGCGAATTTGATAGACGACTCGATCGCATAGAGCAACAGATAAGTAGCCTTTGTAACAAGAACAATAAAAATGTACGTCGGTCACGATCAAGTTCTACACGACGACAAAAAACAGATGCCACTCCAGCAAAGCAAGTGAGCGACCATTGCTGGTACCATCGGACATTTGGCGAAAAAGCCACAAAATGTCGACAGCCATGTTCATATCAACAAAATTTGTCAAAAAACTAAATTCATCTTCCGATCTGGCGGGCGGATCTCGAGATGAATGCCAAATAGCCCGTCTTATAATTAATGACAGCATATCGAAACAGAATTTTTTAATCGACACTGGTGCCGACGTTTCGGTGTTACCAGCTGGTAGTGTTGAGGGTTTGCGTGTAGGGATTTTTAGAAAATTGTTTGCTGCTAACGGGTCCCCCATCAAAACCTTCGGTGAGAAAACGTTAAGCATTTCTTTGGGTCTACGTCGCAATTTTACATGGACTTTTTTGGTAGCGAATGTCAACTGTGCTATTATAGGCTCAGATTTTTTGAAGCATTACGATCTTTTGGTTGACATCAAGAGAGGTAAGCTTATCGATCGTACTACGCTGCTTGAGGCAAGGGCACGTCCCGCACGTACTGCCTATGTTCAGATTTTAGCATACGACAAAAAAGATAATTACGCCCAGCTGTTATACGAGTATAGAGAGTTAGGTACGATTAATGCCAACAAGCGCCCAGTGGACTCTACGGTCACGCATCACATTACCACAAACGGTCCTCCCACATACGCTAGCGCACGTCGACTCGCGGGGGATAAGCTCCAAGCTGCAAAAAAAGAGTTTGAGTACTTGATGGAAAAGGGTATATGTAGACCGTCAAAAAGTAATTGGGCCAGCCCACTACATTTGGTAAAAAAGCCAAACGGGGACTGGCGCCCATGCGGCGATTATCGTGCCCTTAACAGCATCACTTTACCCGACAGGTATCCAATACCATTTTTACGTGACATAACGAGTATTATGCACGGAAAGAACATTTTTTCCTCTATCGACTTACAAAGGGCTTACCATCAGATACCCGTGGAGCCATGCGATATACCTAAGACAGCCATAATCACGCCGTTTGGCTTATTTGAGTTTTGTTTCATGACATTTGGTCTACGGAACGCGGCCCAAACGTTCCAACGTCATATTAACGAAGTCTTGAAGGGAATCGATTTCGCTTTTGCATACATCGATGATATCCTCATAGCGTCCGAAACAGAGGAGGAACATGCAAAGCATCTGCGCATCATATTTGATCGCCTTCGCCGATTCCACTTGTGCGTTAATTTCGATAAATGTCAGTTTGGTAAGCGTGAACTCGTATTTTTAGGCCACAAAATTAGCCCCAAAGGACTTACGCCTCCTGAAAACAAGGTCGATTCGATCCGAAATTTTGAAAGACCAATGATTGTGAAGAATTTAAAAAAATTTTTGGGCATGCTGAATTTTTACCGCCCATTCATACCGCATGCAATAAAAAATCAAAAATTATTGTTAGAATTGACTCCTGGCAATAAAAAAAACGATAACACCATAATAGAATGGACACCTGAAGCAATGGCTGCTTTTAATGCATGTAAAAACGATATAGCAGAAGCTACTTTTTTGAATTATATGGCTCCGAAAGCATTGATAACGCTTACGACAGATGCTTCAGATGACGCCGTAGGGGCAGTACTGCATCAGATAGTCGAAGGGCAAGTACAACCATTAGGATTTTACTCCAAAAAGTTGACACCATCACAACAAAACTACAGCGCGTACGATAGAGAACTCACGGCGATATACCAAGCAATTCAACATTTCAAATACGCAGTTGAAGGAAGAGAATTCGTCGTTTTTACAGACCACAAGCCAATCATTTTTGCTTTTAAGCAAAAAAGCGAGAAGGCATCACCGCGAAGGATTCGGCAATTAGACTTTATCAGCCAATATACGACGGACATACGACATTTACCTGGGGCTGACAATAACATAGCAGATTTACTCTCCCGCATCAACGCCATAGAGGAGCAAGTAGTAAATTTTGATGAAATGGCCGAGCAGCAAGGCAATGATATTGAACTGCAGGCACTGCTGGACAGCAACACAAACACGTCATTACAGCTCACTAAATTAGCCATCCCACAGTCGACTAAAGAAATTTACTGTCACGTTTCGAAGGATAGAGTAAGACCTTATGTTCCGAAAAATTATCGTCAGGCAATCATACGCAAGCTTCATTCGCTTTCGCATCCAGGCATAAGAGCAACAAAACAATTGGTTTTAAATCACTACGTTTGGCCATCTATATCTGCAGACGTCGCTAGATATGTGCGCGCGTGTATTCCTTGTCAGAGAGCAAAAGTACAACGTCATACAAAAGCAGCCTTATGTAATTATGCAGCAGTCGATGCCCGCTTCGAACATATAAATATAGACATCGTGGGACCGTTGCCATCATCAAACGGATTCCGATATTGCCTCACGTGTATCGATCGTTTTTCGAGATGGCCCACGGCGATACCACTGATAGACATAACAGCTCAAAGTGTTGCAAGTGGCCTTATGAGAGGATGGATTGCTGTCTACGGCGTCCCCTTGCGTATTACCACCGATTTAGGAAGACAGTTCGAGTCAACCATTTTCAGCGAATTAACGAAGTTACTGGGAATTAAGCATTTGCGGACAACGGCCTACCACCCACAGGCAAATGGCATAATTGAGCGATGGCACCGTACACTAAAGACAGCCATTAAGTGTGCTGAAACAAACGACTGGAGTTCTGCACTTCCGCTAATTCTTTTGAGCATGCGATCAACAATAAAAAGTGATATTGGGCTAAGCCCAGCAGAAATCGTTTTCGGCGCTTCTTTAAGAATACCTGGAGCGTTTCTCATTCCTTCAGGAAGAAATATTACGGAAACCGAGTTTGTACAAACACTGCGTAGAACCATTTCAAACTTACCAACTACCCAACCTGTCCGTCACGGGATGCAACGATGTTTCGTTCAACCAGCATTGGCTGACTGCAAGTTTGTATTTGTGAGGGTAGATCATGTGCGTACACCATTGGAGCCCAGTTACGAGGGCCCTTACGAAGTTTTAAACAAACATGATAAGTATTATATTGTAAAAATACGCCAGCGAGAAGCGAAAATCACAATAGATCGCCTAAAGGCTGCGTATATTTTTAGCGAGGACGCTGTGCCAGCTGAAGCGCCACCAACAGAAGGTGGAAACGAATCCGAGAATTCAGAAAATGTTTCAACACATGTGGACACAGACACGTCTCAGGAGACTACCATGCAAAAACAACGCCTTACGTCATCCGGGCGTCACGTCAGAATTCCTCTAAAGTATCGTTAAAGTCTTAACTAGGAGCAGGGTATTATGGTGAGTGACAGCACTAATGCTAAAAAAGTACCTTTTTGTACTACGCTGAAATGCAAACAGCTTAAGTTTGATTATTACCCGTCCAGCTCTCGTTTCAAATAGACTCGTTTTTTCCTTTTCTTTTCAATAAAACTTTTTGTGTAAAATATAAGTAATCTGTAATTTTAAAAATAAATAAATTGAATTTTGTAATTACATAATTGACTATTAATACGAACACCCCCACAATATTACAAAAGAAATTCGTGAATCATGAAAAGCAATTTGGTGTAATATACGAAATTTTGTGTAAACCTTAAATCTGTAAACAAATTAAAATCTGCAAAAAAATATATTTTCTTACATATGAAAAATAATTTTTTAATATAATCTGTAATTCTAAAAAATTATAAAAAAAACATAATGTAAGCGGGTTGTTACAGACTCTGCATTCCTCATACATAACATACACATACATACATATTTTGCACTGAAACTCGCGAACTGGGAACACAACTGGGACGAACAACGAATTTTTCGTTGCGAACTATCGTCATAGAAAATAAAACACATTTGTTCATATGAAAATTAGCATAACACCCTCGTTCTATAAAATAAACGAAAAATATGATATTTGTATGTGTTCTGGCTTTCACATCGTTTTCACATTTTTTTCTTGTGAAATCGGATGTTAAAGCACATCCTACGCCTGTTTAGGTTGAAATTTAGAAAATAAAAATTAATAGTATGTGTTCTTGCATCCGATTTTAGATGAAAACGATTTTTAAATGGACGATTTCAAATTTTTAGCTTTTTTCGTTTTCACTTTTGACAAAAAAAACTCGTATTCTTTTCACAAGACTATTAACAAGTGAAAAGAATACGAGTTTTTTTGCCAAAAGTGAAAACGAAAAAAGCTAAAAGTTTTAAATCGTCCATTTAAAAATCGTTTTCATCTAAAATCGGATGCAAGAACACATACTATTAATTTTTATTTTCTAAATTTCAACCTAAACAGGCGTAGGATGTGCTTTAACATCCGATTTCACAAGAAAAAATGTGAAAACGATGTGAAAGCCAGAACACATACAAAAATCTTTGAATCAAGTTGGTTAGCGGAAAAATTGCAATAGACCAAATAATAAACAAACTAATTTTCTTTTACAAAACAAACACCTGTATATGTAATGCTTGTATCTGTGCATTTACTTCATATGATGTCGGTAAAGGGTACATAATATACGCCTAATACGAATATAAGGCCCAATTCATACGAGGATTTAAAAATCTTGTTTTATTTTTGATTCTCTTTAAAAGATGCTTCCAAAAACATTTTACATTCATACGATGATTTTTTACATGTTTCTAGTTTTGATTTTTTTTTCTACCAAAAATTGCATCAGTGTTGCCATTATGTTCCCTACATGTTAAAAAAAATTTGTTTGTAAACCAAAATTATTTCTTCTGAATATTTGGAGCTACTTAAACTTTGGTAACTTAAAACTTGACATATGCATGTATATATGTAATTCTTTTGTATTAAATTATTCAAAGTGACTACTTCTACCTTCAAAATTAAAGCATACTTTTCTACAATTTTTTAGAAATTATCTTATATTACAAATATTTTTTTTTTTTTTTTTACACACATATATTTATTTATTGTATCTTCAAAATATGAACTAACAATAAGTATTCAAATCTTAAATCTATATATAATTATTAGGCCCGACCACTATCGGACATAAACTTAGTGATAGTAATTAATAATACATAAATTTCGTATTAAGCACAATAAATATTTTCAAGAAGTATCATTTGGGGTGCTGACTATTATAGCCCTTGTGTCCCTCTTTTTTAGGCGGATATGTCCAGTAAAGTTCAAGATATTACGAGCAAGCGGATTAGGATGTGACTCGAGTTTTGTTAAATATTTACCTGCGTATTTTGCGATTTCTTCAGTCACTAGTGGCATATTTAAATCACGATGTATATTTGAATTTTTGATGTACCATGGAGCCGATGTTATTAACCGTAAAATGTTGTTTTGCTGTCGTTGGATTCTATCCACATTTGAAGCTGAAGCAGTGGCCCATAGCTGAATTCCGTAGCACCATATTGGCTTCAAAAGCGACTTGTATATCAAAAGTTTGCAGTCTAGACTGAGTGTTGAATTTCTGCCAATCAACCAATGTATTTGAGTTAACTTAAGTTTCATTTGAATTAGTTTAGCGTCAATATGATGTTGCCATGTAAGCCTTCGATCAAGGTGTATGCCAAGGTACACTTAGTCGCAAAACTCTACATACGATTTTAGGTATTTCATATCTTTTATTCGTAATTTTTATTTAATGTTTAATTTTTTAAAATATTGTATCTTGAGTAATATAGTGGACCCGCTTTATAACTTCGGGTTAAAAACCATAAAAAATCACTGTTACTTTTTTGGTAAAGTAAAAATTGCTGAAAAATGACTCTTAGCCAAAGTCGCCAAAGTGTACATACGCGTTTGAATTGTACTAACTACAGATATAGTAGCACGTTTTATTTTATAATTTTGTGTTCATTTAGTCTTGTTTTAACAATATGTGTTAGATTTTGCTTAAATTTTGATTTTATTATTAGCAGTAATTCGAAAAAATGGGGAAAAATAAGGAAATATCAACCAACGTTCGAAATTTTTCATCAATCTTTCAAATGATGGGAATTAAATTATAAAAACTGGACAAACCTTAAATATTTTTAAATTTACAATCATAACTATCATTAAACCTACAAAAGAATCAAAGTTTTCCACGATTTGGACGAATAGCAAGGCTTGATGAAAGACTAAGGCGCAAAATTGTGAGAGAAATTGCGAAAACTACAAACTTAAGAAGCACAAAACTGAAAGAGGACCTTCAAAATAATTATGAAATTCTTGTCGATGCTAACACAATTCACAGTTGCTTAAATAAAGTTGGATTATAGACTTGTATAGCCAGAAAAAGGCCATACATAAGTCCCATAAACAAAACTAAACGATATACTTATGCTCTGGAGTACAAACACATCCATCTTAATACATCTAAGTTTTTGAAAGGAGTTATTTTTATGGACGAACGGAAGTTCAATTTATTTGGAAACGACGGACGACCAAAAACATGGATAAAATGTAATATTGACTTGGATAATAAAATGTATGCAGTGTTGTCAAACATGGTGGGGACTCCGTAAATGTGTGGGAGTGCATAAGTGCTGATGGGGTTGGAGAATTAAAATTTTTTGATGGAATTATGGATCGTCGTGGTAATTTAGATATTTAGAACTATATTTTTTTACAGAATGTGAACAGATTGCGCCTTAAAAATAAATATATATTTATGCATGATAATGACCCCAAGAATAACATAAGGCTAGTTAAGGTATGGCTTCTTTAAACCGAAGTTTCCACATCTTCCACAGTCCCCATATTTAAATCTGATCGATTATTTATGGGCTTCCTTGAAGTAGAGGCGTCAAAATAGTTGCCACAGTCTCTTATCTCAAATAATTACAATTTTAAAGGAAAAATAGGAAAATTTATTGGCGAAAACAACTAAAGATTTGGTTTCTTCGATACCTAAAAGGCTTAGAGAAGCGTTTGATCAAAAAGCGGACACAAACTTTTAAAATTTAAAACAAATTTTAAACAATATACTCAACAATACATCGTATGTACACTTTTGCAATCGGATAAAATATTAAATTTTATTATTTTTTGCTTGTTTAATATTGTTTAGTGAAATCAAATGTGGTATTTTTGTTTAATTTAAATTACTTTTACTTTGAAATAAAAAAAAGTTGAAAAAATTAATGATTTTCCTTTAAAAAGTAAAATTTTTTAAAAATATTCAGTCGTATGTAGAGTTTTGCGACTAAGTGTATTTCACTTGAGAATGTTGAGGAATATTTTGATTATTGATTCGAATGGGGGAACAGGTATCTTTTCTTAGGGTAAACGTTATATGAACACACTTTTGTTCATTTACTTTAATTCTCCATAAGTTCAACCATCTTTCAAACTGGGTAATGTGTGCTTGGAGATTGCGGGATGCCTCATTAGAGTTTTTGTGCATACTCATACAGGCTGTATCATCGGCAAATGTAGAAGTGTGCATGTTATTGCTCACAGGTATATATTAAATACAAGACTGGCCCCAAAATACTACCCTGTGGCACACCAGAAGATATAGATTCGGGCACACTCATGAAGTCTCCTTCCACAACAGTAAACTTCCTATCAAAAATGTAACTTTCCAAAAGTTGTTCTATATTTATTGGAAAATATGTCTTCAATTTTAAAAATAGGCCTTTGTGCCATACTTTGTCAAATGCCTGAGAAACATCAATAAAAAGGGAAGAACAATACTTCTTTTCTTCAAAAGTCGTCCTTATAACTTGAACCAATCTATGCGTTTGCTCAATAGTGCTATGCTGACTTCTAAAGCCAAATTGATGGTCCGGGATGCACCCATTATCAGCTAAAATTGTGGACAATTTAGTCATGAGCAGCTTTTCGAAAAGTTTTGAAACTGTTGATAGTAAGCTTATAGGCCTATATGACTCAGCCTTGGTAAGATCTTTGCCCAGCTTAGGAATCATTTTAATCTTGGCAAGTTTCCAGTTATGTGGAAAATACTGCATTCGTAAAATGGCATTAAAAATAAAAAGCAGGATTCTTATTGCAATATGAGGCAAGTTCATCAGCATCTTGTTGCTAATTCCATCAATACCTGGA